>JACJUY010002381.1:35533-109067 GCA_014220935.1 Platorchestia sp. MABIK | reverse complement strand
TACAGAGAAGGGGATCCCCAGTCCCCTCGCTCCGTCCACTTCAGTCGCCTCTTACGACTCGCAGCGGACCACGGTGGGAGAATTCTAGAAACCCCCCCGCCCCACAGGGGGAAAATACATATTTTGTTACATGTACTTGAAATAATTTTTCCATTGTTTCACTGAAAACAGATATCAGGCTAATTGAGCGATAGTTATCGGGTACTTGTTTGCACCTTTTTCTGAAAACTGGAGTAATAGTCACCTGTTTGCAGTCTTGCGGAACTATACCAGTTCCGAGCGGTCGCGATTGAAGATCTTTGCAGAAGGTGTGTTGATTGCTTCGGCTGTTTTTTAGGTTTACGGAGATCTAGCGCAGCTGTCAGGTCCGGTCGATTTGTATGGGTTAAAAAGGATGAGCTCTTTTTTGACCTCTTCCAAAGAGATTGTGTCGTTTGTTGTGCGGAGCTGGATGTTCGAGGCTTGAGGTTGTAGAATTTCAGTTGTCTTCTTCAGTGAACACTGAGGTAAATAGTATACGCATTTGAGATTCTGAATTTAGTTTTGAAATAAGTTTGAGCTTGACCATCAATGTTGATCAGTAGTCTAATGGCGGCTTTTTTTTAACCCTTTTTCATTACCATTTTTGGAGCTTTTGGGGTTCGTCTCGGCTTAAACTACAACTGTGATTTCTATATTCTGCTTTATATTTCTGATCATCCATTTTACATTTCTGGTAACACAAGTGGCGATGGGCTCGAGGGTAGAAAGTTTTAAGTTTTATAAACTATTTTTACCAGACATTTATGAAGACATTTACCAGACATTTATATTTTTACCAGGCATATTGCAGTGAAAAAGCCGGAATTAGTCATCGAAAGCAACGCAAATTCATTCGGTTTGTTTATGTTTCTCTCACTCCCCCTTCAATTAATACATAGGATCTAGAAACTAGTAGTTAATGTGTTGTAAGTTACTTGCAAAACAGCTCAGCTGATGTAATACACTGTACTCACATAAAGAGTGGTAACTCTGTACGCTCTTACTGTGTCCATATTCTATACCAGTGGTTCCTTAAAACGATTTTTGCTAGTCTTTCTTTTGATGTTGCTTTGGTGTATTGATTGATAATGACTAGTCTTTGCAGTAACCAAAAGTTATGTTGTGATCATAAGTATTTCTAGTCTTTAGGTTATGAAATACATATTGATAATGACTAGTGTTTGCCAAAAAGCTGAAGCTGTGGTCTGATACATAAAGAGTTCTAGTTGTCAGGTTACGTAATGGCTACTGATAATGCAAATTCAATTATCTTATTTTCATATTAATAACTGTAATATTAGTTGATTTTTTCAGTTATATGTAGTACCTATGTACTTCAAATTTATTTCTTTGTTATGTCTACTTCCTTGTCTTTAGGTCAAGTTAACATGCATTAATAATGAAAATTTCTGCTCATTTCAAAAGTTGTTCCTTGAAATTTGTTTGGTTCTTCGAGAGTTATATTGTATTTATCATTTTATTTTCATGTTTAATTTTTATTTTCTGATCACTCCCAGGTTTCTAAGAAAGCACACGCTGAAATGGAGATTTTCATAATTATGTTTTCACAATTTTAAAATCTGAAATCGTGTCTGTTTCTCAGCATTATATAATTGGTGACTTTTTCTTAAAAAGCTTTGGAAGTGTTGTAAGGTAATCAAAATCGGTATTACGACACTTGCAAAAATAAAATACAATGTGAAAGAGCTGCAATGAAAATAATATCACAACACTAGCAAATACTTCACTTAGTTACACGCATTTTGTAACTGAAAGCAATGCACTATATCTGCTGCAATGATTGTTGCATTTATTTGTGCGGACAAATTTCGATCATATGTGCAAAAATTCGAAATAAATCGATTTTCACGAATGATAAAATGCCGAAACGCCTTAGTTTTCGAGTTATAAGGACTTAAAGAAACTTTAAAACTCAAAGTAGGAGATCTCGTGCGCGCCAATGTTAACGCTAGTCTTGATAATTTCGACCGCACTAAAGCAATTTTTTGTTATTTTTACGATAAAACCTGCAAGCATTTTACAATTACGAAAAATTTGAAATTTAAACTTTCGTTAGGAAATTAACACTGAGTCATCAATGATAAACGTTAGTAGCTATTTCATTAAATTAATAAAACGAGCGAACATTTTTCAATGCTTAATTGCTTGAAACTGCAGATACTTTTCCTAACCGTAAAATGCTTGCAGTTCTCATTGTAAAAAATCAAAAACCTGTTTTAGTGGGGTATGAACTTCGAGACTCCACCTTCACCTTTTTCACCTTTTCACCCATCAAGACTTTACCTTTTCACTTTAAATTAATCTAAGTCAAGGTCAATTTAATCAAAGTCAAGGTCAATTTTCGTGTGCTCGCAGTGGTACAGTGGTTAAGGGATCGGCCTTGCATGTTGGACACGTGGGTTCGTATCCCGGCACTGGCGCGGCGATTTTCCCCGTTGGGCATAAGGGAGAGCTCAAGCACAATACCCCACTCAACCCAGGTGTCGGAAATGGGTACCGGCTTCACGGGGGAACCGTCATGGTGTCCTATATATAGTGTTAGTTATAAGACATTTGAAAAACAAATGCTTAAGATCATATGTATCAGGCTTGATTGGAAATAAAGCATCCTAAGATGCCGATGTTTGTTTTAAAATTTAATCCAAGTCAAATTCAAATTAAAACAATCCTAAATTGAGTTAAGAATTGACGTAATCACTCGTTAATTTGAGTTTTTTTTGTATTAAATATGCCTTTATTTAATGTAATGAGCAAGACAATCGTTTTTCTTTTCAGCATGGAATACATAAAATTTCCGCCGGTGTCCGGTGTTGCAATCTAAAGACAAGCTGTCGTAAAATGTGCTAAGTATCCAGCATCAGGAGGCAGAGTGTAATTCAGATCTTTGAGCGGCGTAAAAGATACAAGTCAATCATAAAAACTTATTATTATACTACTCACTGAAGTTCATTTAAAATTCAACATTTATGGCAGTTTGCATTCATTCAAATTTTTATGTTCAAAAGGTAATTTTATGTTACACAAATACATGGTGGTATCGAGGAATTATTTACACTCGAATAGAGATTTATATGCGTGAAATTTCACTTTATCACAAGTATCAAATCATAAATACATGCTATTAAATAAGATTTTTATTGGACGATATGTAGATTTAATCCATAAAAATACATAGCAACAAAGTCCTTTTTCGCTCGTCCGAACAATTTTCGTAAGAAGAAGTTACAATTTACCTCATCGACAGAGATGATATATTTGCCTTGGCCTATTAATTTGAAGGAATGGCAACATTTTTATTGCTAATGCAGGAATGTATCTGTGTAATGTACTCCAATCAATTGTTTTCAAACGGAATCGCACAAAAGTACTCAGTGAATCGCGTTTGTATATTTCTAATAAACATTAAATTTACATAACGTCCAATAGTTCTCTTATGTATTCGCATGTATATGATTTCATACATGTGATAAAATTAAATTTCAAATATGTAAATCTCTAAATGAGAGTGGAAACATCCCCGATACTGCTATGTGTAACACAAAATTACCTTTTGAACAAAAACATTTGAATGGATGCATACTGACATTAATGCAGAATTTGAAATAACTTCAATGAGTAGTACAATACAAAGTGAACTGGTTATATTATATATTTGGCTGGTATCTTTTACGCAGCTTAAAGATCTGAAGTACACTCTGCCTCCTGATGCTGGATACTTAGCCCATTTTATGACAGCTTGTCTTTAAATTGTAACACCGGCGAAAGTTTTATGTATTCCTTGCTAAAAGGAAAAACGATTGTCTTTATCATCACATCCAATAGAAACATATTTAATGCAAAAAACGCTCTAATTAACGAGTGATATTGTCAATTCTTAACTCAACATAAAGTTGGAATAATTTGAATTTGACTTGGATTAAATTGAACTTGACTGAGAATAATTTGAACTTGACTTGGATTAATTCGAACTTGACTTGGATTAATTCAAAGTTGACTTGGATTTATTCGAACTTGACTTGGTTTAAAATGAACTTAACTTGGATTAAAATGAACTTGACTTGGATTAAAATGAACTTAACTTGGATTAAAATGAACTTTACTTGGATTAATTTGAAGTGAAAAAGGTAGCGCTAACATTGGCGCGCACGTGGTGTCAAACTTTAGGTTTCAAGGTTTCTTTATTAAGTCCTCACAACTCTAAAACTAAGGAGTTTTGAGCATTTATTCAATCCTGAAAATTGATTTATTTTGTTTTCAACCTACGGAGGAAAGTTGTCCGCAGAAAAAAACTATACATGTATTGAAACGCTAGGTGTCTGCATCAATTTATGAATAAATGTGTGTTTTTGTTTTTAATTTCCCCTATGTTAATACAGTAGGAATTGGCTTGATTGGATGGTATCATAAATACCATTCAAATGATGTGAAAAATCTCACATCTACTCACTTTTGTTTATAAGTAAAAATTTTGCTTAAAAATTGAATCTATTGCTGAGAAAATGCAGCTTATCGTGGAAAAAAGGTATTGCAAATTTGTTGAAAACTTCTTTGCTAATAATCATTTGAAATATAATACACAGTTGTTACTTGCTTGGTTGGTGTGTACCTCTGTGACGTTCATAAGGATGCTAATTGACCGTATCAGTGATAAGAGTTTCACCAGTGCACAAGTACAAAATATTTTAATCGCGGGTACTATTAGGGTGGATGTTTTGTTTGTCATCTACATCTTGGGACTTTTTTAAAGAAAACTATCGATTCATGTCATTTTTGAAGAATCATGTACACTAGTAGATATACTGTATATCATGGTAGAGGAAACCAGATAGGTTCAAACCAGTCTTTTTTTCGTTGACGGTGTGGTTTGCTGACGTCACGGCAACGAACCAATAGCAGCGCAAAATTCTGGAAAGGTGGAGTCGGAGTCGGAGTCGCAAAATTCTGGAAAGGTGGAGTCGGAGTCGGAGTCGCAAAATTTTGAAAAGGCGGAGTCGGAGTCGGAGTTGTAAATTTATTCCTCCGACTCCGCAACCCTGGTAGAAGCTAATGTAAGACCTGTACCGCACTTGGCCGAATGGAACGATGTGGCGTAGATATTATCAGCGAGAGTAGGTTTTACAACTAGTGGCTACAGAAGCTTCTGCCGCTGCCCTTCAGCAGGTTCACCTTCATCTAGTGTCCCCAGCAGTGATCTGCCGCTGCTCTACAGAACATACGAGAACGTTTCTAATCAACAGTGAAACTGCAGGCTATGGGAGCGTCACCCATGCAATGTTACGCTTAATATCCGTAAAGTTTTCTTTGAGACACTAGTTATAAATGCATCAGTCTGAAGCCCAAGTGTCTCATAGATGGCACACTGTAGCATTTTTAATGAGACACTGGAGCATCTCTAAATAGGGTCTGGAGACACTGCTTGTGGTTAGTTTGGGACGCGTTTTAATTTCATTTTCCCCGAGGCAATTTAGCCATTCCATGACGATAAGCTCAAGATCTATCATATGATATTGGGATTTTCCACTTTCTCTGTCATACCCAATGCATTCATTTTGAGGTTCGGGGTCGTGATAACGAGGTCTGATATATTTTTATTATATCGGTTCAAGGACATAATGTAGCAAAGAATTTATGTTTATGAAGTTAATAAGCTTAATTCCGGGGGCTTAACTTTCGCTTGAGACTCATTCTACGAGTATATAAGAAAATTTGAAATACCCCACAATTAGTGTTTCCTATGGCGTGTTGAAAATACCGTCAAGGAGACCCTAAAGTTCTTAATCGTTAGTTGCTGTATTTTGTAGGTTCTTACAGACGAGTTCAGTCTTGATAGTTCGATGTTTTGATGTACCAGGGTCTTTGATTCTAAACCTTCGTGTTTTTTTACTGATTTCAGTTTTTTGCTTCGGCCGCTCAATGTTCTTCATGAAGCAGTGAGAACGATTTGGAGAAAGGGTTAACAAATATATGACAATGTTGATTATAAGCTAATTGTTCAACTGACTTCTAACAATGAATGAGGGTGCTACAATAACGGCTAAAATTCATTGTCGGTTGTAATTGCATTAATTAAGCTTACGGAAAACATAATTTTCTAAAGAAACAGGTTAGGGCAAAATGTTGTTTTCTGTCGTGTTCGGAACAATTCTATTTAATGATGAAAACAGGGGGTTAGCAAGACAGTAGCTCTACATCTTAAGAATGTAGACAACGAATCTCAATTAGCCTGATAGTGCCTTTGTATTAAACCTTTGTATTAAATTTTACGAAGTGCGATTTACTTCACCGGCGGACTACTGCACTTTCCCGCAAAGATAAAGATGCCCATGGGGAGTGTCGTCGGGTAAAGGAAAAACCAATGTCATAATGTTTATTTTCAGGAATACGGGGATTGAATTAGGTTACACAGTTATAGTAGATATTCAAGAGTCCATCCATCAGCTGCGATGCATGCGCGGAGGCGCTGGCTGAGTGATTCCGAACACTTTCGAAGATACCAGCAGTTTCACTAATCCTCGCACAACCGTCAATAATGCTGCCGATCAGTTCTTGTTCAGATGTAGGTATGCTTCACATCGCTGTTCAATGTAAACAAACGGCAGGAGTTCATCTTCACCTTTGCGGTAAAGTGCAGCAGTCCGCTGGTGAAGTAAATCGCACTTCGTAAAATTTAACTCAACGAAACTTTTAAATTATAGACACTTTCGGACATGCCTCTATGGATCAAAAAATGCTTATTTAATTGTAAGGAGCTTTTAGTTAAATTTGGTTCCATGAATTCTGGGACACCCTGTATATGATGCAGTCAGAGTACTTCTAGGTTTCCTTTAAATTTTTTACGTAACACATTGGTGTGCAAAGCTCTCTAGCGAATGTTGCATGAATGCTTTCGAAGGGAGACGGTGTTCGAGATTTTTATAGATTTACCACATCAAATACCAGCGTCTCGTATCTAAAATGCATTCGACTCTCAGTGTCCTGGATATCACAAAATAATATTAATCGAATAAACAACACCAATTTGACACTGTTCTTTGCATTTTTCGCCGAGTTCAAGAGAAATTTGATGTTTATTACTTGTGTTTCAGCGTATAAAAAACTGATGTTAAGAAAAATGAACAATTCTTAATATTTTTACAAAATCCATGCGCTATCTTCAGGAGGGCGGGTTCTTTTAAACTTGCACACAAAAAAAATGCACTTTTCAAGCCAGCTAACCAGCTTGAGATACTAGCGTGACCTCACACTGCAGCGCAGGGGCAGGCTGAATGCCTACACACTCGCAGCTCTGGCGTGAGAAGCACTGGCGTGAGAAGCACTGGTGTGAGAAGCACTGGCGTGAGAAGCACTGGCGTGAGAAGCACTGGCGTGAGAAGCACTGGCGTGAGAAGCACTGGCGTGAGAAGCACTGGCGTGAGAAGCACTGGCGTGAGAAGCACTGGCGTGAGAAGCACTGGCGTGAGAACACCGACTTGTGAAGCACTGGCGTGAGAAGCACTGATGTGAGAAGCACTGATGTGAGAAGCACTGGCGTGAGAAGCACTGACGTGAGAAGCACTGGCGTGAGAACACCGACTTGTGAAGCACTGGCGTGAGAAGCACTTCGGTCACCATGAGAGGTTGACGACCGTGGAGATCTTCAGTTATGTAACTGGGCCAACATCTGCGTCGAATGATGACAGTAAATTGGTCTTCCACAATCGCGGCGTAAAGAAATTACTCCGCGCCACAAAAGAAGCATTCTATTACCTGAAAGTGTCCTGTACATTCATGGGCTTATATAATTACTCTTTTGTCCCCGTTATCAGCTCGTCCTCACTTCGAGTGAATCTTGGACCGTCACCCTTTGCTACGACATAAATGTTCGATCAGCGATCGTGTCTTCATCGGCGCGCAACCGCTAAAACAAAGTTGGTTAGTCTTCGAAAAAGTATTACAATCGTCGCGTTGAGTGACACCACATCGACCATACATGATGAGCGAAGCAGCGGTTATACCTTGTGTTAATAGTGATATAAATTAGAGAAGTCAACTTTGAAAACTCAGTCAAAATGCGTTGTATCAAATAAAAGTTCTGTATATTACAAATAGGTCAGTGAAGAAACGAGACCTGGGTGGATTAAATTTAGGCTATTTTTAGAGAGCGATTAATCGAAGGCCAAGTGAATTAAAATTTTATCACTTTAGCAGTTTTATTGAATTTGAAGTACTGCAGAAGAGTGGGTTGGTCATTCGATGAAAAAAATTAAAATTGTCAAATTGCTAGAGTTATCTAGATCATTAATTTACCTGAGGTTTCCCCACTTTCCTGGCTTTATAAATGTGTTAATTTGAGTTGTTTGTTACTATGATTTGAGGCATATGGGTACCCGAACGTTGTGCGTTATAACGCCTCGTCGCTTGCTTTATTTTTGTATTAATTAGACCATTCCTGCTCCTCTCCATAACGTGCTAATGTGCTCTATTTTTCATCTCCTCTCTTTGTGTGAATGAATATTCTTTCCTAGTTTCTTTTCTATCTTCATTTTAATGGTTCATAGTCCCTCTAAGTTCCCTGATTCTCTAAATTTAAGAAAGAAAAGTTAGTGTGTCGCAACAGCTGCTTTCTACCGTGACATTTTTGTAGTATTCCAGAGTCAAGTCCCATTATGGCTTATGACCAGTCCTGAGAAGAGTAAAAGACATACATTGTCTTATAAATACAACACGATGGCACCAGGACTGAAGTGAAATACCTGAACATTAAACATTTCTCGTTACTTAGACGCTCACGTAAACCTCACGGCTTGCATCAAACGAATTTTACCACAATCTGTTGCAATTTACTCATGCTCTGAAAAATAAAAACTTGGGACGTTCAATTTACAGTGGCTCTCTCCTTCGTGGTCTGTTAAAGTCTTACAGGATATATGCGTGTATCCTGAGGGCAAGAAGCAGCAACGAAAACCACGCATTTACATAGCAGTGGGAAGATCTTGACGTCTTCAAAGCAATGCCTCCCTGCTATGTGCTCGCGTCTAAACAACAAAGTTACTTCTGGGATTTTGAAAGACCTTGGCGCTGCTTCCACTAGCTCGACATGATCAGATCCGCTTGATCTTTGACCTGGTTTATGTTATGGTACAAAATAGCCACCATCGCTTAGTTCTAGGAATTTGCGACGGGAATACGCGAGATAAACAAACATCTGTTTGATGAAATACATTGATGCTTTTATTCTTCCCATCATTATGACCGCTGGCGCTTGATTATTACATGGATATTTTTTAAAGAATTGCGTAGGCTAGAGGAGGATATTGGATTAAAATCCTTCACATTGTGTTTTTATCTTTGGAAAGCGGTCACAGAGACTATGAAATACAAAGAAGTCTCTCCTGCACGCTACTTTGAGAAGCATCAATTTTCAAGTGCTTCATGAACAGTAGTAAATACAATAGTTTCCTTCGACGTCTCCCCCAGTTACTTCACGCTATGGATGAGCGCAGCTCCTTTGAAATGTTCGCGAGTTCCACCATGAGCTCAATTACATTTGCCGCGTGTTTTGTATAATACATGCAGTTTCTCAGATCAGTGATTGGAGCTTCCAGCTGTTTTCAGGCCATTTGGGGGCGTCTTAGGAAGTAGCGGACGTCCTGCGTTCTGTTCGAATTGTCGAGCTTTTGAGAACGTCTCGATCTTGATCTGCACTCACAAGCGACCAGAGGCAGCTGTTGGGAAGAGAAAGCAAATTTCGCCTTCCATTTCGAACAGAAAAGTGACTCACGTGATGAATGGCACATAAACGATGTTTTCAATGAATGAATTTGAAATAAAATATTTGTTCCGGTTGGGAAAACAAGCATGGAAGATGAATGTTTTCTACCCTGGCATTTACTATGAAAGAACAGTTAAAGATTGCTACTGCATTTACAGTCAGCAAATTGCCACAGAAGATCTTAGTTTTCCTCTCATTTATTTAAGACACCGATTTTGTTCGTAATTTGAAGCTTATTGAGCACATTGGGAGACAAATTGATGTTTCTGTTTCGTAGTGTTGGCAATATTTAAATATATTTATGCAAATCAATATTTAATTTTAAAAACCTTTCTTAAAAACCGCATTGAAATACAGATGAACAAGACGTTTTGTAGCAATGTTCAACTTTAAATAACTTTATAAAAACTTTAAGCGTCAGTTTATCTTATATTGTTAATTTTTTGTAATATAATTACTTTTTTGGTGTCATGAGTATTTCTAATGACTGTAGAAATGGATAGGAAAAAATGCCCAACTTTGTGATCACGTAAAAAATACAAGTGGCCCAAAGGGTGGAAAGAATGATTACTAATATTGATAAAAATATAGTTTCATTACCATGATCTTATGATGTCATCGTTGCAAAACTTCACGTAATGCAAAGCCACCTCTCTCTCATTTTCTCATCTTATCTCTCACCGACTATAATTTGAGTGGTATAACGGTGTTACCATTAATTCATACCTCAGAAATTCTGTTCTTGATAATCAACAGCACTTGTATTCAATGTTGTCTAGTAATCTAATAATTGGGGATCTGTTTAGCAACTCTTCATTGACACTCAGGTCTGCCGCAAACATGTGCTTTGAAGCTATGTAGGAGGACCTCGTTAGCGAGTATTTGGGCTGTGGTGCCGATGATAATTTGTATCTTGATCGCTCAGCGCCTCACAGCTCATGGAGACCGCCGTGTTGCCGTCCGCTCTCGTGTCCTGTGTCACGCCGGATCTGCTCCCTTTGTATCCTGTGTCTCGCCGGATCTGCTCCCTTTGTATCCTGTGTCTCGCCAGATCTGCTCCCTTTGTATTCTGTGTCTCGCCGGATCTGCTCCCTTTGTATCCTGTGTCTTGCCGGATTTGCTCCCTTTGTATTCTGTGTCTCGCCGGATCTGCTCCCTTTGTATCCTGTGTCTCGCCGGATCTGCTCCCTTTGTATTCTGTGTCTCGCCGGATCTGCTCCCTTTGTATCCTGTGTCTCGCCGGATCTGCTCCCTTTGTATCCTGTGTCTCACAGGATCTGCTCCCAAAATAACCTGTGTCTCACAGGATCTGCTCTCATAATAGCCTGTGTCTCGCAGGATCTGCTCTCATAATAACCTGTGTCTCGCAGGATCTGCTCTCACAATAACCTGTGTCTCGCAGGATCTGCTCTCATAATAACCTGTGTCTCACAGGATCTGCTCTCATAATAACCTGTGTCCCGCAGGATCTGCTCTCATAATAACCTGTGTCTCGCAGGATCTGCTCTCATAATCCTGTGTCTCTCAGGATCTGCTCTCATAATAACCTGTGTCTCGCAGGATCTGCTCTCATAATAACCTGTGTCTCGCAGGATCTGCTCTCATAATAACCTGTATTTCTCAGGATCTACTCTCATAATAACCTGTATCTCTCAGGATCTGCTCTCATAATAACCTGTGTCTCTCAGGATCTGCTCTCATAATAACCTGTGTCTCACAGGATCTGCTCTCATAATAACCTGTATTTCTCAGGATCTGCTCTCATAATAACCTGTGTCTCACAGGATCTGCTCTCATAATAACCTGTGTCTCGCAGGATCTGCTCTCATAATAACCTGTGTCTCTCAGGATCTGCTCTCATAATAACCTGTGTCTCGCAGGATCTGCTCTCATAAAAACCTGTGTCTCGCAGGATCTGCTCTCATAATAACCTGTGTCTCGCAGGATCTGCTCTCATAATAACCTGTGTCTCTCAGGATCTGCTCTCATAATAACCTGTGTCTCTTAGGATTTGCTCTCATAATAACCTAGGCCTCGCAGGATCTTTCCTCACAGTAACCAGTTTCTCGCAGGATCTGCCCTAGTACGTCTAGCGTGTATTTTGCGTCGTGGCAGGTGCGGGATGTAATTTTCCATTTAGTGCTCAATATCGTGAGTAATCAGTGTTTCGCTTTTGAGGCTCAGTGGTTGATGTTGTGCAGCATTTTAGTGTCCTTATGTATTTGTTACTAGTTCAGAAAGATTTCTCATACATTCTGAACAATTTTTATTTCTATGCATGTGCTTTTAAATAAATTTTTCAATGTGTTGGTATGGTCCATCCTTTTAAATCTTGATTAAACGAATATTTCTACCATAGCGCATTAACGAAGATTTCGTTTCACTATCCATACTTGGTCCATCATACGCACTCTCACCGAAATGTATGCGTGTTGTACTTATAGAATTTCCTAACTCCTGAACACCGTTTTTATGAGCGTTGTCATTGGTAGAGTTTTGCGAAATTCAAAATACTTCTGCACGTAGAAAGATTTAATGCAAAGGAATTCGCTATTACCGTCCTTTCGAGACTGTATTGTTCTAAGCAATGAATCTGAATTTGTTTCAGCGTGTAGATATATCTGTAGGATAGTGGTACGCACCGTCTCTTTCTGGATCATCGTGATCACCACTCCTAAAAGACTAAGAGGGAGAAATTAAAAATTATGTCACTATAGAGAAACTGTTCATTGTTTTACGTTTAAAGTTTTTGGGCAGAAGAGTCATAATGGGAATAATCTTTGTTTAGATTCAGATGCCAGGAACCTTCGGTGATTTCGTTTCCTTTTATTTTTACAACTTCCCAGGTTACTGAAGCATTGTAGAGGAATGTATATACAATCCAAGTATTTGCTAGGACTTTTTAAATACCATATCCTATTTTTATATTATGTAATTAAGTGAAGATAGGTAAGATACTATAGTTTTTATTGAATTCTAATTGCGATTCTTTCAAATTTTTCTGAATAGTGCTAATTAGTAATGAAATTAAGGTTCCTACACTTCCTTGTTTTTTGCTACACTACATCCGTGAGGCTGCAGATGTCGAACCAAACTTCCGGATAACTGATGCTCTCAATACTGCAGATGAAATCCCGATCTCATTCAAATTATTGTTATGCAAGCTTCTTGTACGACAGCGCAACAAACACATGCACACCTCAGGATGTGTTGCGCAATGATGATTTCTCTCAACGTATAATATCGTAAAAGACCACAAACACGATCATTTTTTCAGTATCTTCGTTATTGAATAAATAATTTAAACGTTCGGGAAAAATTTATTTACTTAAAAATCTATGAGGCATTAGGAAAATTCATTTAATAGGTAAATACATTTGAACGACGAATTTAGTATTTAGCGTTTAAATATACAGTAGGGGGCGAAACACGTTGATTAAATCGCCAAATTTCACATTTCTAAATCACGTATAATACAAAAATTGGACTATATATTTAAACAATATTATAAAAAGTTGGTAGTATTTCTAAAACTCACAAATATTTAATTGAAAAGTATATTGGAACATGTATAATATGTACATGAACAAAAGTTTAAAATACCCGACTTTTTTCTCGATATTATACATTAAAATTATTGTAGGATTATTCCAGAAGGTTGTAATACATTCTACCATTTTTCATCCGAACTTTCGTCAGCATTTATCTCCAATAACGTGTCATTGGTACAGCAGCTCTCGTTCTGAAAGGTCGTAAGCATGGGTAAGAATAAGCCAAGACCTTCGCGAACGTAGAACGTATCGTGGAGCTCCACAATAAAGGTTTAGGATATCGGAAGAAATGTACACAACTGTGTGTTCTTATAGCCTTGGTTGGAATCATTATACGTAATGGAAATGCTGAAATACGACTCTCAGCAAGCCTCAAACTGGCCATCCACGGAAAATTAACGACCGTGCTGTTCGAAAATTGGTTCGAACAGTTGTGCAGAGGCCTCAAACTACTCGTGAAAAATTGAAGGATGATCTCAAGGCATCTGGACCCGAAGCCAGCAAACACACGATCAGCGGGGCACTATGCCGTGAAGGTCTTCGTTCCCGTACCCCTCGTAGGACACCTCTTCTCTAGAAACGTCACGTCAAGGCCAGGATGAAGTATGCTGATGACTATTTGAATAAGTGAGCAGCGTTTTGAAACTCAGCACTGTAGTCAGATGAAACGAAAATCGAACTATTTAATAGAAACAGCACAAACCATGTTTGGAGGCAACAAAACGAAGAGTATAAACCAAAGTGCAACATACCCACTGTTAAGTTTGGAGGTGGTTCAATCATGATGTGGGGATGTTTCAGTTCATCTGGTGTAGGTAAACTTCACATCACTGAAGGAACCATGAATGGCAGGAAATATCGTGAAATATTGGAGGAGTAGCTCCTATCGTCAGTTCATGTGTTAAAATTGAAACTGGATGTACCTGCCACAAGACAAGGATCCAAAGCATACTGCAAACGGAACCAAGGAATGGTTAAGGATGAAGAAGATAAACCTTTTAGAATGGTCAAGTCAATCTCCGGACACAAATCGGATCGAAAACTTGTGGGGGGAATTTAAAGTGTAAATTCAGAAGAGAGGTCCCAATAACGTCACTGAATTCAAAGAAATCTGCATCGAAGATTGGAATAAGATTACACCAGAAACTTACAAAGGCTAGTAGTGAACTATTCTAAACGTCTTGAAGCCATAATGAATAATAACAGCTATGCAACGAAGTATTAATGTGTGTAAATCTTGATATATGTTATAAACTATTGTTCACGTATTTATTATTCACGTTTCTAGTTATTTCTCTATCAAATAATTGTGGGTTTTAAAAATATTACTAATCTTTTTAACTATTGTTTATGTGTAGTCCAATTTTCGAAATTGTACGTGGTTTAGAACTGCGGAATCGGGCGATTTAATCAACGTGTTGTATTATTTGGCCCCCAATGTATTTGAACGATTTAACTACACATTTTTATTTGAGCAAATTAAGTCTATTTAGTATCCTTTACAATCCTGCCGCATAATTGCTTTTCAAACACCGGAGGGTTCATCCGTGTAGCGCGAATTGCGCAATAGAGGAGCATGCTGTCATGCTTAGATTGCGTTAATTAGGACAGAGACAGGGACAGGCCCTGACGTCTTTTTAGCACGTGATGACAATGGCTCGAACAGTAACATCAAATGTTTAATGAAGGTCTTAGAAACATCCATCGTGGAGAACAATGATCATTAAACAATTTCCTAGATCTATATCAGGGTCAATAAAGAAATGAAAAATCAAGCTCGACTCATTTGGTTCATCAGAATTGTTCAGCTGAGTCAAGTCAGAACAAAAAAAACTGACGCTCACATTTGATGCGAAATTTGTATTTCAGAATAAAGGCTGAAGAACATATAGCGTTGGGATTGACATATTAACCATGTGTGGGAAATGAAATGTAAAGAAGAGCATTTTCAAATGTAAAACAATACGGAATATATTTCTCATGCATTATCAGCTTATTTGAGAAATTAATTTTAGAATTGAACTGGGTGCAGAGTAATTAGAACAAGGAGACCACGGAATTGCAGAATAATAGTCACTCCATTTTCAGGGTAATCGCGTAAGTTAATCTCCCGCTTTAATTTGCCTCAAATTTTTGGCCTAAATTAGTATTTTGTTCACTATTTTTTGAATCCCACCCACCTTGTTCCTTTACTATGTTACGCGCTGATAAAAAATACTTGGTAAGGTGTTGGGATACAAGCGTGTTGCATTGGCGGCCTGAAACCGAAATGTCGAGTAATTTTTGATGCCGTAAGGGTACTTTTGAGTAAATGTTTTGAAATTTGTTCTTGAATTGGTCTTGAGGCCATCCAGTTTTGTGATAGCCTAGTTTAACGATTTGAACGTCTTTTTTTCTGTTTCGCTAATTACTTTTTGATGTTTATTTCGCCACACCCCTCTCACTCAACTCACTCGTATGACGTGCATTATTTACCTCACTTACATATCCGATTTCTACATTCCTCACTAGTTTTATTAATCTCAATTGGTTCAGGTATCTCATTCTCTCTTTAGTAATATTATTTTAGTCCATCGGGAAGTTAACTAGCCATAGAATTGAGCTATTTGCAATCCTCAGAAAACATGGAAATCATTTGTTAAATACCCACTGTTGAAGTAAACGTTAATTAGCAAATAGAAGTGAACGATTGCATGATGATAGCTTTTGATATTTGATAGCTAGCTTAATGTGAAATGGATCGCCCTCTCTTACACGGGTTCTCTTACAGTGCATAAAGCGTAGAGAAGCCCAAGTTATCATATTTTATTGGAGTATCCCAATAGCATGCAATAATAAACGAGTTAAACGAGTTAAACGTACTGAGTTGAATCCAATCCAGACAGCCACTAAAATAGACAGCTCGCTCGCCGGATTTCTCTGGAATTACTCCTCAACGAAATTCATTATTAATGGATTTCAAAGTCCAAACTGTTTACTCATGTGAAGTTGTTATGAAACATTTTATGAGAATGTTCAGTGAAACTTTTAAGGTACCGTACTTTCTAAAGTTTTATTACACACAACCCGGAAGTCGAAACAGAAACATCGGAACAACTCAGGCACGCGTTGCCCTCAGTCGGGATTTGACGGCCAGGAAGTGACCTCTTTTGATGCAGGAACAAAACACATTTAAAGTTTTCAAATCTTCGGCTTACAAATTTCAGCTTGGATTATTTTAGAAATGTCCTTTACGAAAACACTAAAATTTCAGTTCTGAAAGGAAGGAACAAAGAATGAGAGCCTGGAGAGTCCATTTCTGGATAAATGGATGTGAAACCTCAAGGAAGAATATCCTGAACTCTTCGGTTATCTCCAGGAAGATATAAAACTCCCGACAGCCTGAACATGAAGGGATTTTACGTATCTGCCTGGTTAAACCTAAGACTTTAGATGAAAGTCCGTGCTCATAATACTTGCCTTGCTCATAATACTAGCCGTGCTTATAGTACTAGCCGTGCTCATAGTCCTAGCCGTGCTCATAATACTAGCCGTGCTCATAATACTAGCCGTGCTCATAATACTAGCCGTGCTCATAATCCTAGCCGTGCTCATAATCCTAGCCGTGCTCATAGTACTAGCCGTGCTCATTATACTAGCCGTGCTCATAATACTAGCCGTGCTCATAATACTAGCCGTGCTCATAATCCTAGCCGTGCTCATAGTACTAGCCGTGCTCATTATATTAGCCGCGCTCATAATGACTGTGCTCATAACACTAGCGCTAAAATTCTTGAGCCGAGATTGCACTGAACCAATACCGATAAAAATAGGGTGCGATAAAGGCTCTTATACGGTGATGCAGTTACTTTTGTTTTGCTGAGGTGTGAAAACATGTAAACTGAATTGCTCAGATAAATTAAAACTTAACACACTTTCGTTTTCTCGCGAATTCCTTAAGCAAAAAATATCTTATACGGAACATCTCTCCCAAAAATAGGGCATATATGGTAAATGGTGGGAGCTGAGAGGACAAAGTTATTACACGTAGACTGAATAAATAGAGGATTAAGTGAAAGTCACATTTATTGCCCATTTTCGGTGATAGATGTTAAATGATTGGAATATAGCAAAGGTGAAAGGAAACGTTCACATAAACATAGGTTACTTTACGTAGTCATAAGGAATAAACATCTATTATAAGACATGCGATGTTTTTCGGTATGCTTCAATGCAGAAACTTTTAACAAAAACCAACCATACGAACAAAATTCGGCACTCCGCATCAGTGTAGTTAAAATTTGTGCTATTCGTTTTACAGCTTAGTGCCTCTTCTGTGAAGGGCCAGTGATTCAATTTAATAAGAAAGACTATTCCAACCTTAAGTTCTTGCTTCTAACTCTTATCTGCAAAATGCAAGAGAGGTGCAGAAAGTCTCAATTTTTATGTTAGGACCAGACATAAGTTTTAATGGCATTTGAGCTCTCTGTCAGTGTACACTTCACCTTCACTTCTTCCCTGGTGCAACGTTCCTCGTTGGGAACTCCAAACTTGTATCCATCCTCGCGCATCCCAACCCGAGCGCCCCAACCAGCGCATCCCAACTCGAGCACCCCAACCAGCGCATCCCAACTCGAGCGCCCCAGCCAGCGCATCCCAACTCGAGCGCCCCACCACAGCCTCAAATAAACCCTAGGCCACGAGGTCACCTTTTGCTGCGAAGTAGAGTTGGTTTGAAATTGCACATCGGATGAAAACTTGCACTTGTACATCTTATCGTTTCATTTTCGAATTGTGGCTGCTACCTTAAGTCTTGGTGAAATTAATGACGAAACTAATACACATGCAACGAGTATGCGCTGCGAAGGTCAGTGCTCAGGCGACGACTAGCACAAGCCGGCGATGCCGCAATCCAAATAAATCGTATGAAAATGAATCGCAATGCTAGTGAGCATTGAGTTCCACGTGTACAACGTTCAGTGTTATTGGATTACTCGATCACAACTAGAGACTCACGCCTCGTGAACTGAAATCCTGTTTCCTCACAGTCCAATTCTCGGAGACATGTTTATTATTGTAGCGTTTCACATCGCGTCCTCGGAAACGGTGGCCGCAACTCAAGGCAGCACGTGGATCGCGTTCCGAGTTTAGGATTGGAGCACGCACCGTTTTCTTGTTGAAGGTCAAACTTGCGGGTTTGTTTATAACGTTGTGTTACTTCCGATCGACGTCCAGTTTACTCAGGAACAAATGATCAAACTTTTTTGCTCCTTTGCTCTTCACTGCTCTTCACCATCAAAATTGTGCTGAAAACTGGCTTCAATCTCACATGTGCATTATCATCCACTCGAGTCACTGTGGCGACACGTCTCTGTTATCTGACAGCTCTGTAACCTGACAGCTCTGTAACCTGACAGCTCTGTAACCTGACAGCTCTGTAACCTGACAGCTCTGTAACCTTACAGCTATGTAACCTGACAGCTCTGTAACCTGAGAGCTCTGTTACCTGACAGCTCTGTAACCTGACAGCTCTGTAACCTAGCCTAGCACCTAGCATCCGTGAAGCTTAGTGCCACAACGACCCAGCATCTCCTGTTATCATCATCATTCTGCACTTTCAAAACTTTTTCCGCAGGCGACTTCATTTATTTTCCCCAGCTAGACGCAAAAAATCTCACCTGTAAGTGATGGCGAGATGTTTGCTCTAATTTGCACGATTTCTCTGAAATACATTGAAGTTACTTCTAAAGGGAAATGACGAGTAAAGATTTAGAAAAACAGTGCATTGAATTTTCTGTTTTTTCTTAAACTCTCAACAAGCGGATAATTACTCTGCTGAAGAAGTTTGTGAAGAAGCTATAATTTGCGCTCGAAAATATGCTCAATCTCAATGATCGGTAAAATTTTTTTGTCGCATTGAAGCTCAACCGTAAGGGCAAGGAAATGTTTTCAGCGTTTTCGTTACAGTAATCTAATTGTTAGCTCAAAACGTATGTGTGAACGCAGGTCACACACGCACATGTACAATATAAAACCAACACATTTTCAATGTAACTGTACATTTTTTCAGGTCCTGGCTATAGAGGGTCTTTTAAAAAGCCTGGACGCTTTTCAAATATTAGAGATTTCAGTTGCTCTCTCGCAGAATCCCTGTGAAATTGCGGCCTTTACACAAATATCGCTAGATTTTGCTTTTCGTAAAATAACCGCAGCAGCGCTCCGTCAAAAAGACTCAGTTTTGACCGTTGAACTACAGAGACGAGGTACAAGTGTGGATATAGACAGCTAGTGAACCTACACTGTTTCCTGCAGAGTCGTATCAGCTATTTGTGATCTGGTGAACTTTATTTCGGAACTTTCTAAATGTTCATGCCGATAACACGCGTGTGTATCTTATTTGTATATAAGCGAATGAAATGTTAACGGAACGTTTAGATTTATCATCCTGTACGTAATCAAACTCAAATAAAAATTTTTTTGCTTGCCTGCTTTTAGCTTACTTGGGTCCATCAAATTAGAACTGAATGAAAATACGCTTTATAGAGGCGCTATTTTACACGCGACATAGATTTTATCAATAACTAGTCTTTTTCTATGCATTTTTGAAATATACGAGACCGTAGCTAATTGAAAATGCTGTTTTGAGCCACATCACGTTAGGCTTTGAAAGGTTCGAGTGATATTAGTTGGAAATAAAAAAGTCAAGAGAACGTTTTAATTTAATACTCCTCAGGATTTTTTGTCGAGCTGTGGTGTGTTGCGAGAAATTCAACATCTGCACATTATTTAGCTAAATTCTACGTAACTCGCAGCAATAAAAACCAGACGCTCTCTGTGCAATTAACAAAAATTTTTTTCACGAATTAGCAAATAGGCAAATTTTTCATAGAACGCAATCTCTCCTTCGAGACATAAAACCCACAGGGTTTGTTGACTTAGGTGATAGCCTCAATTAAGAACTACTCGAAGTTAGTTTGAGAGATGCTACGCGAGCACATCTGTACTATAACACGAGCCGCGTTTGTCCTTCCGTCATACTTTGAAATCACGAGATTTGATCCGTGGAACACGATTCAACTCTTTTGTTTGTGCACGGCTATACTAGGGTGCATGATCTGAGCCACGTTTCCTGTGTTAAATCAAAAATAGTGAATTGTGAACGAACCATATATCATCGCACCGAATGCCACCATTTTTGACGTGGATAGGTTAGGCTAGGCTAGGTTATGCGATGTCACTGGGTTGGCCAAAAAAGTTAGTTCGTAGTAATCTTATTCTCTAAATCCTGAATTCGGTACAGCGAGCATATTTACGTCAGTGTGTAATAGTGTACTAAGCTTGCAGATGGCGAAGTTCTAACATTTTTGCTTGTAATCGAGCACTTGAAATTGTGGACCAAGCACCGCACCACCAACATTGAATGCATTTTTACTTCACAAAAGGAAAGAAAGCAACAGAAATATATGCCAAGCGTAAGAGGTAGTTTCTGTTGCTTTCTTTCCTTTTCTGAAGTAAAAACGCATTAAATGTCGTTAGGGCTTTGCTTGGTCTACAATTTCAAGGGTTCGAATGCAAGCAAACATGTTAGAACTTCTTTACTAGGAGGCTTATTACACACTGACGTAAACATGCTCGCTGTTCCGAATGCAGGATTTAGAAAATAAGAATAAAAACTGAGCTGTAGATGGTCGAAAGGATGCTGTTCAAAGAACGAACTTTTTGGCTAACCCAATTAGTGGTTTGGTTGTGATATGTTATGGTAGGACGGGATTGGTTTGGTTGGCATGAAATAAGTTTGTCTTTGATAAATAAGCTGAGCAGAGCTAGATTGGGAAAGGATAGGTTAGTATAAGTTTAAGCTAAAATGAGTCAAGATAGAATATTTCAGAGAATAAACAGGAGTTTTCTCACTTGTGAAAAAACGACGTTCTTACAAGCACAGATGCACAGTCTACTAGTCTATCTATATAATATTCTGCTTGTCCTTTCCTTAGTTCCTTAGTTACTTAGTCCGTCCGTTACACTTTCGTTCGAGTTTGCGGTATCATGGATACCGCATTCCTGACTGTTACATTAAAAGGTCGCCTTTGTGCATGCATTGATCCGTTTTTCATTTTATCAGGATAGGATAGGTTAAGTTAGGATAGGTTAAGTTAGGTTAGGATATGTTAGGTTAGGATAGGTTTGGTTAGCATAGGTTAGGTTTTGATAGGATAGGTTAGGTTAGCATAACTAAGTTAGGTCATGTTGATGAATTTTTTTCACGGGTCCACGATTTTTCATGTTTGACAAATTATCGAGATAGCTTCGGGAAGGATAGGATATATTAGGTTAGGTTAGTATATGTAATGTTAGGACGGGTTAGGTTAGAATATGTTCTGTTAAAATTTTTTAGGTAATGTTGCCCGAATTTTTTCACGGGCCCACTTAGCCTATCGATGACATTGGTTAAGTTAGATTACAATAAGATAGGTTAAGTTAGGTTAGGATAGGATAGGTTAGCTTAAAATAGGTTAAAGATATGTTAGGATAGGTTAGCATTGGTTAGGTAATGTTGACGGAATTTTGTCACGGGCCCTTGATTTTGTGATATTTGACATATGGAAAATGTGAAGGAGAGGACAATAATCGATTTTCCACTTTTAGCTGCCTAAAAATAGTTAATTAGATCGAAATGAACACTTTTTTCTATGCACTTTCGGGGGAAAATTAGTTTTTAACGAGTTATAGCGGTAAATTAGTTACCGCAACTCTAGTGTTTGAAGCGAGAAGTAATTCATCGAGCACGTCGGATGGCAACACTACAATGGACTCTCCCTTCCGACGCGCTCGAATGATCGAGCGCATTCTCGCCATCTAAGACGAAAGTTAACATACCGCTATAACTCGTTATTTTCGGATGATAATTTCTATTGTGTTATTAACTAAAAGATCGTAGAAGTGGACTCAGGCTCCGCAAGCTCCGCGGGGTCGGCATATAATAAATTACGAAGTACCCATATGTGCTCTTAACAGCTCAATCGCGCAACAATTAAACCTACCGCTCTAACTCGTAAAATACTCATTTGCCGCAAAAAGTGAATGGGTGAAAAGTAGTTTATTTCGATGTTATTACCGTGCTTCCAGTAACAAAAATTCGAAAATCGATTAGTAGCCGTTTATTCGAGCTCATTCGTCATCAGAGACGAAAATTAACATACCGCTATAACTCATTAAATACTCATTTGCCTCTAAAAGTGCATGGAAAAAAAGTTGTTTATTTAGATTTAATTAACTAAGCTTAGGCAGCAAAAATTGGAAAATAGATTATTGTCCTCTCCTTCACAAATACCCATATTATCATGATAGTTTCGGTTAACATAGGTTAGGGCAAGATAGGTTAGAATATGTTGCGTTAGAATTTGTAGGGTAATGTTGACCGAATTTTTTCACGGATCCTTCTAGCTTTAATGATGACATTGTCCATGGAATTTCCACGGGTCCTGTTAGTATATCAATTTTTTGTACCTACACGTACCTGTGTTAGTCTTTCAGTAAGTAAGTAGGCAAAAATCACGCTTTCACTAAAAGTTTGTCCTTGCTACAGAGAAAGTACGTATCACAGATACGATAATTACTCAAAATGCGTTTTGCTGAGTGTTATGCCTGTTGGTTTTCGAAATCCCTTCACTAATTGTTTAACTTTCAAGGAACTGTGAGGTGTAGAATTTGATAAAATTTTACCCAGTCGGAATAGAACTTGTTTCAAAGTTGACTGTCATTTGGTTACTGCCATTGCCGGGTTGACTGTCATTGGGCAAATAAAAAATTAATGGTTAAATTAGGGTAGGTTGGAATAAGTTATGTTAGTTTAGAATGCTCACAGAAATGGCAGGTTGGGTGAGGACATGTTGGGTTAGAATAGGCTAGGATAGGATAGATTGGATTATGATGGAATGGGTTGGATAATTAAGATAATTTAGATAAGATTTCTTAAAGTAAAAAAATGGTGAAATTTTTACCTATTCAGGATAGGTTAGGATAAGTTAGAATACGATAGAAAATATTTAGTTAGTGTCGGTTTGAATAGGTCAAGATATTTAAGTTAAATAAACAACCATTAATATTTCTGCGGGTCGTGCTAGTTTTTGTGAAAAACCAAAAGTGTGACTCACTAATGCATCAAAACTATACAATGTGATATTATGCACTGCACTTGAAGGTTTTAGGGCACAACGTAAAGCAAAATTTCGGTGGGCGGCCAGGAAGTATTGATGACAGTAAACCAGAAAATAACTTTCCTCATGTCCTGTATCATAAGAAGTTTTCTTTCCCAAACTGGGGGTGCAGCTAAAAGATTACGTTTTTTATAAGTTATATAGTAAATTTTTATGATGTTCGATAACAGATAATTTTGATAACGGTCTCTTAAGCTTCTGAAAATAAATGATACCAAATATCTAGAATGTCAAACGACTCTGCGCGTTCAGTATACGGTATACGATATTGTGAAAACCTCGGAACGAAGATAATTTAATTATTCTCCTGCTTTAATCCTATCAGATCTTCGTAAATTCCATTAGTTCCAAAAACTATTTTTAAAGAAGCAAGAAAATACGCACTTCACTTTGATCTGAAACAACGAATGCATTCGTTGTTCCTCAAAGATTTATTTTATTTATTCTGGTTCAAACCACTGATTACTGAAAATCTCAAATTTGTTCTTCAGCGTCCGGATTTGCTCAGTTTTAATTTATTTAAACTCTTCGGAACCGTTGCACAATAGATGACTACCCGCAGTAGAGATGCAGCATGAAAAAAACTTGTGAGCGCCGAGGGAGATCAGCGGCGCGCAGCTGGCTGTGTAGGAAGAGCACCACCACACAGGTTGAAAGGAACAAAAAGATGTTGACTTAGCTCGCATCAAGAATACTATTTATCTAACACATTTTTAAGTAGGGATAATGCAGAGAGAGCTCGTTTTGTTCTTAGGTTGTTGCACTTCTTCTCACACGTGATTGATGCGTAAGTCCTTCTACGTCCACAGAGCGTGAACGTCTAACGCTTAGATAAATTTTGGACCTAATTTTATTGAATCAACCTTCATCAACGTTGATGAAGCACTGTTGTAATTTTTGGTGCGGTGGCCCAGAGAGGCCGGGAAAAATCAACAAAATTTCTGATTCTGTACTTGCATTTTTCTTTATAGATGAGGTGACACCTCATGATTTATTCGT
Source organism: Platorchestia sp. MABIK (assembly GCA_014220935.1). Lineage (NCBI taxonomy): Eukaryota > Metazoa > Arthropoda > Malacostraca > Amphipoda > Talitridae > Platorchestia > Platorchestia sp. MABIK. The sequence goes on along the minus strand of JACJUY010002381.1, from coordinate 84,528 downwards.
TAAATGATGAGGCACACCACTCAATGTATTGTCATATGACCAAGAATGATGCACGTGTTGTCATCATGACTGCATTGCGTGATATTTTTGCGTACATGCAGGGGAGGGATGCTGCTGATAAGTAATCCTTGGGCCTCCCCCCCAAGCGACTGCCCCACCTTACAATCTTGCCTTTGACAAGACATCAAAGCCAGAGTCGGCAGGTCTCGTTGGCTCACTCTTGTTGCGCACAGCTTCTCAAAACTTTTTCGCCCTCGTTGAGTATTTATTGGGCATAAAATAATCAGAGAACTCTCAATAATGAGCGTGGGACACAATGCGTTCAATTTCTTTAAAAGCCGTTACGAAATTTGATGTCTCTAGATGAGGGAAAACAGTGAAGTTATCATTCAAAATCCAAAAAAGTGTCGAATGAAGAAGAAAATAATTTTCTTCACAAATTCTCAAAATAATCTCTGACACTCAGGTTGAAAAACAAAATCAATTGAAGTGTAGAACCTTCATGAAATTTTCATTTAGAAGCCCAAGATCAGTTCAGCATTTATGTACTTCACCATTTGGAGGCTTCTAAATTCAGAAAATGAGTTTTCAGTAACTCATTCCTCGTTGAAAACGTCAAGACCATTTTCATTTCACAAATAAAAGTCAGTAATGAAACTCTAGATTAATATTTCTGCCAAGTTGTGATTGTTTTTTCTATTACGACGATTAAATCTGAAACGAAGCAATATCTTCCAGTTCGGAGCGGAAGTCAAGACAAGGAGAACTTAAGGGTGAAAAAAGCAGTTTAGGAAAACGAAGAGCGGTTTTTAGACCAAGGGGAAACTTTCCCTGAAATCAAAAACCGGTGAGCGGTTTTGTAAGAAACTAGGGTGGGCTTCCTTGCTGGTTTTTAGCTGGCCATCGAAGCTCTGAAGTTACCAACAGAAAGCGCCACCACTTTTTCGGCCATCTTCTTTTCCTCTCATTCATGCTTCAACTTTATTCAAGCTTCGTCGAAGTTGAAGTGCATTTCATAACTAATTCGTCAAGTAAAAAAATGATTTGATTTAATGTTTTATGCCGCGCATTAAAATCAGAAGTCGCAAGCATTTTGTGCGCCAGTGTTAGAATATTTATGTTGATTTTACTAATTTTCTAAATTTTTTTAATAACCATAGAGCTTGGTAGTGAGACCGGGGATTAGCCGCGGATTGTGTTGCTTTTAAATTTTCTTCGACAAAAATTGAATGCTCTATCGAATTCAAAGTCAAAATTTTTCTCTAGAATGTTGAATGCAATTCTAAAATACATCATCATATTTTCATGCTAAATTGAAATACACTGGTGCTTTAAATAGTATTTAAATGCTTTCGTACTTCATTAATAGCATTCAGTCGCAGTGATATTTCATGTGCATACAATTCAGCTGCTCTAGAATTACTATTACTTCCGTTTGAATAGAGTACAAATCAAGATTTTTAAACATTTTGAATCGTGAAAGGCTACGAATATTTTTGCTGCTCAATAAATTCTCCGATGCGGCCTGAAAACGCTGATGAGACAGCTTCACGCACTTACGCCTGGTTCACGGAACACCAAAAAAGACTAAAGTTTCACTTTTTATTGCAAATGCGCTGCGATTGACGGCATTACGTGATTGCTACGGGTCGAAAGTCAAGGAAATACTGCCCCTTTTTTGGCCTTGGTTTTGAATAATTTAAAAAATTCTATCGGATATGAGAGTAAGTTATTCTCTATTTTTAAGGGAGAAAAAATGAGTTTCAGTTTCAGCTCTCATTTTATGAGGCTTGCGTAGAAAAAATTTCAACATTTGAACCGCTGTCGCACCCGGTGGTGACTCGCCGGTCTTAACAATATGATATTTATAGTCATGTCCTTTTACCATAGAATCTGTTTCTATATTTTATCTCAATCGGCACACACAGTCTAACAACAACAAGATTTATCTGAGTTCATTTTGGAATGAAAGCATGCCCGATAAAACGATCATAAATTTGCTTCTGAACTCGCAGCTATTATCATGATTTCTTTAGCTGATTTTTTGGGAAATGCATTCTGAGTTGCTTACTTGCCCGTCGGTGAGCAGAAATAATGCGTGCCTCTGACTCAAAGGGGATCAACGCGCCTATTGATGATGGATGTGCCAGGTGCAGCCCGATCGAGGCGAAAGCGACCGAGCAAATATCAGATTTCAGATTATATCACCTACAGAGTACATAGAACATGCGTGAGTGGCAAGCAAGCGACATCAGCATTTTTTTAACGCCATTATCATTTCAATAGTTTGGAACACATTTGAATACGTCATTAGAGATAACGTGCAACAAGAGGATTCAGCATGACAAATTATCTCACGGTTATCCACGCTCGAAAGAAAGATGATATCTATGCTACTGCTGGTATGGCTTCCTTGAAAGCGTGCACATGAAATTTCTTTATTCACTTTCAATAGGGCTCAGTAAACGAAGTACTTCATGGTCCCTGCGCACATTGTGTTTTAAAATATCTGATTGAAACTGGACACATTGTATTCATGGAGAGAAATGGCGATTACTAAATGAAGTGGATGTGCTAAAGCGAGCACGAAAGCCCCAAAAGCAGCGTTGACTTTCATTTTTGAGAAAAATTTTGCCACTAAAAGAAATTTACGAGCAGTAAAAAACTTTTTTTTCCCCTCAGTTGCACAGGGATGATGGTCAAACCTTGAATCTTTTTTCTTAATTCTATGAAGATTGATAAAGACTGGCTGTATTTCAAGGGACCAACCTTTTATTGATCAAATGTTTCACTTAGATTATTTTGGTCGTATTTCATCGGTCATTTAAAAGAAACGAAAATTTTCAACTAATGTGCGAGTGATGCCTATTTCTTATTCAAATTAAAATAAATCAACATTTAAATTAAAATAAACTCCGTGGACAAGGAAATCAGCCTATCATTTTACGTTTTGTAACTACGTTATGAGAGCAGCCGAGCTTGTTGTGTAATGTAATCGTCTAATGAAAAGAGTCTAGCATGTTTTGTAATGTTAATGAATTTAAACAGCCGTGGTCAGTGGGAACAGAATATATTTTGGCCTGTGTTGGGACTTCATCTACATGAAACATCCAGGTTTGCTGCACCAGAAGTGCTGTAGAGTCACGTGGCAGATCTTCTGTAAATTTACTTTCTAACTCTACTAATAAATTTTCAAGTAAATAGCCCACTTTTCCGTGATGCGAACTGAAAGCAAAATGAGATGTTGAATTAAAATTTATTTCCAGTTATTTCGAAGATAAAATTACATAATCAGTTACACTCGATAAGATTAGTGGCCGAATGTCAAGCCAAACGCCACAAAATTTACGTGGTGCAGCCACTTGATCATTTGTTTTGAAGGAATACTCCAAAAATCTTCAGAAATTGAGGCATCGAACACTCCAGAGAAAATACTATACATTTCATGAGAAGCTCATATACATTTCTTTAGCAACCAGACCGTTCATTCGATCCTTAGTTACACCCTTCGTCCTCGAACAACACCCATCGGAGGGACGCAGATATTGTATATAAGAAATTGAACACTCCTAGGTGGAAGATGTCAGGTCCAGAGCTAAAGTTTAAGTTCAGCTTCTTTTGCTGAATTAGAATGGGATTTTTCTAATAAAATTTTAGAATGGGACCATTTTTATCAGTTTATTGCTGTCATTCTTTGTAGGCCGTAGTACTCCCTTTTTGAATTACTATTTTGTCTCAACTACTTTTTCAAATCTTGGTATTCCTATGTGCAGGTCGTAGAGATACCATGTGACTAGATTCATCGTTCCCTTAGCTCTGTGCTAAATGGTGCCTCCCTCCCTCTTCTCATGGGGGAACTTTTATTGCGGTTATGGAGGCTTAAATTGACTTCTAATCTAATCTTCGAGTCACAATGTCAGTTTTTTTTAATGCAAGTGGGTTGCCAATTATTAATATTATTGTGGTTTGCTAATATGGCTTGCCAATCATTATGCTAGTTTCTTGCCAATTATTTTGAGAAATAAATTGACGTAACCACACCTAATTCAAGTACTTTTCTTTAAGTTTTCTATGAATTTATCAACAGATATAACAGAATTTATAAAAGCCCTCTAGATACTGAAGCGTAATTTTATGCGTATGCTTCAAGATGCACTATCCCAATGAACCTTATTCTAACGAAACAGTATTGGCTGACTAATTTCATTGGTTTCAGATTCCTAAATCACTTTCCATACATAGTAAAGTTACATTTTAATATTGAAGTTCTGCGAGCATTTTACGAGTAAAATTGAATGAGATACGGGATGCTGATGATTTCCGGTTGAAACTGGATTGAAATGATATTCTAGTGAATTTTAGATCTCTAGATTAGGTGGAAGTAATTTACTGGGGTGAAAGCAGATCGAAGAAAATCACTGCTCAAAGATTGAGAAAGTTTGTATGGAACTCGTAAAGCTGTCCAAAGTTTAACGGTCAAAGTTGCTTTACTCGAAAGCTCAAAAGTTCGACGGGAAAGGCTGGCTCTCGTGAAGACCCTAATTTATCTTCAATTTACAATCTACTCGTACTTTTCCCATTTCCTTTTTCCGAGATGTTCTTGACAGCTACACAAATATTTATTTTCGAGAAGTTAAAAATGTCTCATCAATTTTGTAAGAAATGAATTTTATTACATTCATTTATATAGCTTTTTGAACCAGAGTTTATCAGTCAAGTCTATTATCAAACGCTCCTTCGAGTAAGCGGTTCTTCATCATTCAGTTCGGTGCAGTATTTTGTGTTCTGTTGGGTCTCAAATTGTACTTGTTTATATGAATATTTCACAATTTAACACTGTGTCAAATTTGCCATTCTTTACGGATGAATCTCACTAGTTTACACCAGTTTGGTATTCCCTATAATAAAAAAAACAAAACTATTCAACACTTCCCCCTCAGTGACGTTTTCAAGTCTTTGGCCCCACGTAACCAATCTTACAGCACTGGGGATGGGAGAGAAGACGTCTAGACGAGTCAACAATTATGTTGGTACAAGATTTCCTAATAGTTTACGTCACAGCGTTAACGCTTTCTGATATCAAATGAGACATAATTTGACTTACACATGAAAAAGAAAAAGCTCCTGCAGCCTAGAGTGCTGCCATCCCAGCCTCAGTTCGGTGCTGCCATAGCGGTCGTGCTAGCTTGAAAATATTATCAGCTTAAGATTTAGGGTCCGTATTTTTATCCCTGTGCTTCAGTTTGATTCAGTTAGAGCAGTCGCTTCACCTACACCTGCCAGGACTCAATGCCAATCACTACAGACGTACTCCGGAACGTGATGGACGATTGTGCGCCGTTCCCAAGATTTGATATATGCAAAAATTGTTTATTCGTGCTCTTCGTGCAGCGACAAGCCTCGGCATGCAGAAACGGTTCCGCCTCCACAAATAAATGATCGTAACGTTCAAACTGGAAAACTTTTTGTCAGTTGCTTTCTAAAGGTAAAAAACGGTGAAGCTTTTAACATTCCACTAAAAAACACCAGTAACAGCTCTAAAAGTTTATTTTGCAATTTGTTATTGAGTTACCGAGCCATTTAGGATATTTGAGAACTATAGGAGATGTGTTGGAAAACGGCGGCTTTAGGCGTTAAGAAGTATTGGTGAAAATACAAGCAAAAAGTACGCTTTTATTTTTTAAGAAGTTAGCTCACTTTTAGTACAGCAAGTGTGCGCTAAGGCCATTTCTACATCGGATGCGATACGACCAAAAAGGGTAGGATTTATGATTACAGAATTACAATTTCTTATTCATGGCGAGCAAAAGGAGTTGTTTCTAAAATAAATTTAAGAAAAAATTTGAGTGAGCTGGAACTAGTGGTATTAATTACATCAAATCATTCCTCTTTCTATGCACACAGGCATCTGTACATATAAGATGATGTTTGGTAATCGGGGGAAATTGACCTCTGCATTATGCTCAGGGCGGAGCTGTGACGTGTTCCGTCATGAGGAAGCGAATGCCAGCAATAGAATGACAGCAAATGTACAAGCATGAATTGTGCGGATGATCACATTCAGGGTCTAATTTGCGGAACATTATCACTTCATCTTGTGTACTGTCCTATTGTGGAAGCTACTCATTTCTGGGCTACTAAGTGAAGTGTTTATTGTGTTGAAATTGGAGCCTAATGAACCGCATTCAACCGATAACTGGTGCTGGATTCGACCGATAAATGGTGCCGCATTCGATCGATAAATGGGGCCACATTCGACCGATAAATGGCGCCATCTTCGATCGATAAATGGTGCCACATTCGACTGATAAATGGCGCCATCTTCGATCGATAAATGGTGCCACATTCGACCGATAAATGGCGCCATCTTCGACCGATAAATGGTGCCACATTCGAGTTGACCTAGGGAGCCATGAGTCTCTGAGTCATTAAAAGCAAAGAAACATAATTCATAGAATTTCTGAATAACAATCAAATACAAAGTTCTGTCGAACAAAATATAATTTGTAGACTGAAACAGTGAAGTAAATGATCTAAAACAAAACTGGTGCTGCATATTGGCAATAACTGAACAGGTTCAGTAGCGTAACCGAATTTGTACAGCGCAGGAGTAACTAATCTGGTGTGGCCGCACAACTCGGCCAGCAGCGAATGTGCTGCAGCTACTTAACTGAGTTACGCACTGGTGAAGGAATTTGTGTGATCGGAGAACGGAACTGCTGCGGCACGTGGGTACCGGAAATCAAAACTGGTGTGATGGAGCAACTCAAATTCACCCTGATAATTAGAGTAGTTTTCATTTACTCTTGTCATTGGATCGGGAAGTTTTGCATGTATTTCAAAAAGCTGTTATAAGTGACAATAGGTCATATGATTTATCGGTTAAATTTAACACACGATGTCATGTGGGGAAAGGCCTGAATTAGACTAAAGCACTAATTAGATCCAAATGCGGGAAAATACACGGAAAAATAAAGGTAATGAGGGTGCTGCATCCAGCGCTCTAATTACAGCACAATCAGAGCTAGGCATGCGTATTCTCATACAATCTGCAGAAAAATGAAGCGCATCAATATGCAGTGTTAGCAGGGGAAGGATGCTGGAGGTGTCAGCAACTACAGGACGGGAGCGGTTAATGACGATGTCTGCTGATATTGAAAATAGGTGAGAGCTGGGATTGTCAAATAAGCTGCTGTCATAGACAATATATGTTAACATATTGGCACTAAAAACCATTTGTAATTACAACTCACGCCCCTGATATGCCTTAAAATCCCACTGAGATGGTGGTTGTAATTTAAAAATACGAAGTCAATGAGGGTAAAAATGGTTACTAGAGATATCAGAAAGTATAAGTTGAATGACAAGTAAATATTTACCTGCAATGGGAAAACAAATCAAGAACGAATAAAGGAAGGGACAGAGAAGCTTTTAGTGATTTAAAAAAATTGTTATTCGACGCAACAATCTATTAGTTTCCGTGGTCTCCCGAGTTCGCTCATCCATCTATTTTTCCGCTTTTTGTTCCAATTATCATTACAACAGTGGTGATTTTAATGAAAGAGGAGGCAGGGCCTAAACATGCCCTACAACATTGCCACGCTGCTTCGATCGCTATTTTTTGGGTCTGGTGGCAATCTACACTGTAATGAAGTACAGAGTAGTGACCGTGAGGAGATGCGATGCATACATACATGAGATGCTAAAATACGGGAGAACTTTCGTTGAAAAATATCTTTCCGCACCAATCACATTATAGACAAAAAGTGACTAATGGTGACTGCCAGGGCACCAGCCATGTGACACGAACACCTCACCATCAAAGCCTTGTACTTTACTACGTGAAAGATTTCCAACTGCGTGCATTTGATCTTAACACCTACTCTATGTGATCAAAAGTATCCGGACATTTAACAGAAAATGACTTCGCAGTTCGTGGTGTCCTCCATCAGTAATGCTGAAATTTAATAGTGTGTTGGCCCACCTTAGCCTTGATGATAGCTTCTATTCTTGTACTCTTGCAGGCATACTTTCAATCAGGTGCTGGGAGGTTACTTGGAGAATGGCAGCCCATTCTTCACGGAGTGCTCCACTGAGAAAGCTATAAGAAATGCTGCTGATAGTACCGATGTAGGTCGGTGAAGCCTGGCACGAAGTCGGCGTCCCAAAACATTCCAAAGGTGTTCCATGGGATTCAAGTCAGGACTCTGTACAGGCCAGTTTATTGCAGGGATGTTATTGTCGTGTAACCACTCCGCCACAGGCCGTGTAGTATGAACAGGTGCTCGATCGTGTTGAACGTGGCAATCGCCATCCCCGAATTGCTCTTCAACAGTGGGAAGCAATTAGGTGCTTAAAACATCAATGTAAGCCTGTGCTATGATATATGTGCCATGAATTTTACTGTTGGTATAACACGCGCTGATGTTCACCGGGCATTCGCTATCCCTGCCATCGGATCTCCCTATTGTGTACCGTGATTCGTCACTCCACACCACATATTTCCACTGTTCAATGATCCAATGTTTACGCTCCTTACACCAAGCGAGTCGTCGTTTTCATCAAACTTCTGACACAAGGGAGTGATACCCAATCACCTCACCACGTTCGAAGTCCTTGAGTTCCTCGGAGCGCCCCATTTTGCTCTCTCACTATGTCTAATTACTACTGAGGTCGCTGATATAGAGTCCCTGGCAATAGGTGGCAGCACAATGCTCCCAAAATGAGAAACCTATGTTTTAGGTGGTGTCCGGATACCTTTGACCACATTCATACGTTCAGAATGGAACTCGTCGAGCTTCGGTCATCCACAATGTTTACACGGGTGAAACATCATACAAATTTCTAACATTTGTAAAAATTGTTGCGAGAGCTCATAAAAATAACTAGAAAGCACCAGTACCTCAAGGTGTGCAAAACACTGACCTTAATATACAGTAGCATAATTGAAAACTAATCCTTATGGATTTCATTAAACATAAAACGAATGTAGATCTCAGCAGCAGTCCTATTTCAAAATCATCCAATAATTACATAGGTGTATTTACATCTTGAGATACAGATATTATTTATAGCCTGAATATTCCAGAACTGAATAAACGACCTGCTCAATTTAAGGGCTGAATTAAAGACGGGAAACAGGTGATTAAGACTCTATACCGCAGTTTAGTTTCCAGGCAGACACGACGACAGAGTTTCCATGCCAACCTCTCCATTTTCAGCCCACGCCTCAATTTGGCAGCAGCCCTGAAGAGGGGAAGTGTGATCTCGCAGGGCTCTCGGTGGATTTCGCCGCTGTCGCGACATCGATAAACTGAACTTGAACTCTTTATTTTGCATCTATTCAGCAAAGAGATGAATTTATTTTGAAATGCTAAAATACAACAATTCCAGCGCAAATAGTTTTGGCGTTTAATACCCTAATTCTACAATGATTCACCCTTTGCAAAACTTTCTGATGTATGTTTTCATTTTACTCGTACTGGTAATGAATTGTGTATGCAGTGATAACGTTAAAAACTGCACGAGTAATGTTCCTTATCATTCTAAAGAACCGAATCGAGAAAATGAAACTATTGTTAATGCTAGTATTTCACATTTTAGCGGTCATAAAGCTTCGTGATAGGCACAAAAGTAAAATAGAATTCATTTTCATCGAGACCAAGAGAAAATTAGTAAATACTTTATGTAGACCGCTTCACTAATCTGCATTTTCTAAATTGATGGAAATGTTCAGTTGTGCTACTGAAAAAATAGCTACCGATTGAGATTTGTGTGATAAGTTTACAATAACGCGCCCCTTCTAAAGTGCTTACTTTGGGCTCCTTCTAAAGTGCTTACTTTGGGCTCCTTCTAAAGTGCTTACTTCGAGCTCCTTCTAAAGTGCTTACTTTGGGCTCCTACTAAAGTGCTTACTTTGGGCTCCTTTAAAAGTGCTTTTACAATAAAAATATTATATTTGAAATTTGAAGAGTCGTGCAATCGATTCATGATGGGCAAGTGTGTTTATATGTCAAACGCAGTTTATTTTCATTTATTTTTACTCTTTGTGAGTTTGGAAAGACAATCTTTCAATTAATAAATAGTATTCTAATCACAATTAATTTGTTTTTGTTCGATTGTGATTGATTGTTTGCATTGGTCTCGACGAAGTCCAGTAGAGTTTTGCAATCCATCTTTTTCCAGTCATTTACTCCAGGAAATGAGTTGAAGATCGTTTTTCAGTCATAGCTCGGTGCACAGACAATTAATTTTTTCTTAGGTTATGAAATGGTTCAGTAGCACACTGGAAAATGTCACACGTGTTTAGTGGTGTTATATTCTCTCATGGTGTTTGACTTTACTACTCTTCAAGTAATTTTATAGATTTAGGAAAAATTGTGATATCAATACATAAAAACCATGTTTTCATCTGTTACCTTTTTAAATCCCGAATAACAGATGAAAAAATATGTGTAACCGCAACAAGCAACACTTATTATGAACTCATTTCCTGCTCATTTACCAAACAAGGAAATTGAATCTTCATTTTTCAATTACTGTTAAGTAGATTAGTTGATCCAGGGTTTCTTCAAAAGATCGTAAATTATTTTGAAATATGACCAGCTTGTGATAAATTTATAATCGTGGACTTTATATCCAGAGAAATATTATTGCTTGAGTTTCTACATCACTTGCAAAACACAGAAGAGGAATTTAAACATTAAAAACTTTTGGTATTCTGCTGGTCTTATTGCAGACAGAGTCGGTCTGGAATTTTATAAAGATCTTTGTGAATAGGCCGACTTGCCGAGAGCTAGAATTCAGACGATCTACCGTATCTGTAAATAATATTTTCTTCTCATTGAACAATTCATCTTGAGTAAGCAAAAAATTCTGGGGAGTTTAGTCATACAAAAAACATGGATTCAGGTTCAACCTAGGTATGCTTTCATCATACACTGAAGATAAAAGTGTGTTCACAAGGAGCTCAGGATTGAAAGCAAAGGGATCCTGGTTCATCTCAAGTTATCTTTAAATCACCAGTGATGCTGGAGGACTACGAGCTTGGCCAGGATCGCCGGCTAATGGAGTCCAGGCGTGATGGATGACCTTAACCCCCTGCGGCTGGGAGGGCAGTATCAGTCCGGAGCAAACAGCTCTGTATAATGTCATGAACGTGGCGGGTCAGGCAGCCTAATTTGGCACAGGCTGCTTGAACAAGGCATGGTTACCCTACCGAGCACGACTTCAAGATTCAGGTATGGTCGAGGTTGAGGTTTCTTATTATATTAGGAGCGAAGCATTGCGGCGCATACGCTGCCTGTTTAGCGCCAGGCTCGTTTGACATGACCGGATCTCCTAAGAAGGTTGCGCGAGCGAATCAGATGGCTGGAACATGGCATTCGCAGCATCATGGATCTTGTGTGATCAGTTCTAGATGACGCAAATGAGGTTGCCTATAGGGAAAACATTTAGTTCCATAACTGGATAACGCGAAGTTATTAAGGAAGAAAACTTGAGAATACTTATAAGGTGAAACTCTCTTCTGGGTATCCTAAGGACACGCAGGTTGCACTACAGAGTAATTTGAGACATCAAACAAAACTAGCATAGATGTCTATGAAGCCGATGCTTATCAATAAAACTTACACAAAAATCACTGCTGAACGAGTATTCATTCGTAAAAAGTTAATTATTTAGATATTTTAATTAATTTTCCTGCAATAAATTTATGGTATCTTCACCGGTGCAGTCTGAGTTTTGAGCTATAAGAGGCATAGCTGTGTACATCATTTTAAAATCTGATCATCTCGTATGAGTGCTGCTCGTTAGCGACACATCACAATATGATGATTCTCTTTTTCAGAACACTCCTGTTTCCAACAAAACTATTTATGAGAAGGTCAGAAGCTATGTTTACTGCGATGAACTTCAAACGCTTCCGATGTAGCTTCGATTATACTGCACAATATTCCCAGTAAAATATTCACAGTGTAATATTTTCATAAATAAGTATTTCTACTCTTATTCAGTAAAATCAATTATAAGAAAGGGTACTGCTTATGGGTACGGATTTGAAGTGAGCTCACATGCAGTGTTCGTTTCAAGGTTTATTTTCCTGCACGATGTTCAGGTACGTTGGTAATGTTCGCATGTTTCGTAATAAAATAGAACGCGCAGCGTAGAATAGACCACAGCTCGATGTGAGGCACAGTAACGCTGGCAGCTTCAAATTTCCCATTTCTTTGGGGAAAAATCCCCGCGAGTGCCATTGAGATAATGTCGAGAGTGACATGCGTGGCAAGTCCTTTTTAAAAGTGTAAACGAAGGGAATTTACAGATAAAATATTTGCGGTAGTTTGTAGTGTGCACTGTTAACATTGTCTGCGACAGGTCATCATCGGCATTGCATTAATATTTTCCTATAGTGACCTAAATTTTTAGAGCCAATGTTTACCGATGATTTTTATTCCAGAGTTAACTTGAGGGTACGGCTATATAAATGAGTTACACAAAAAATGATTCATTTAGCGAATCTGATGGACATCCTATTTCTGCAGCCATTAGGGAAACGTCATGTCCAAATTTAGTGCGTACCAACACTCTAAAGTGTTAATGATTATTTGAAGCGTTTGAGGAACATCCTTGTCGTAGAGCTCCCAACTAAGGATTAGCAACGTTCATCTACGACAGTGCGTGATCAAGCGAACCGTCAATTCAAGTCAAATCAGGGTACGATTTATGCTAGAACGACCGCTAATGCTAGAAACGAACCAGCGCCAGTACATTGATACGCAGCTGTAAAAATTATTATATGCTGTGGAGCAGTCATGGATCAGGTAGAATAGGTATTAATATGTTTTCGCATATTTATTTTGTAAAGAGACGTGAAGAGTTTAACCGTTGTTATATTTACTTTCATGTGTGTATATCGTAAATACAAACAGATAATCAAATTTTCAGAACCTATGTAATGCACTATATAATTCATCCAGCATTTAATGAATCAAGCCCCGTAAACATTTATTTTTAAAATGCGTCGCAGGTATAAGTTGAAAAACAGCTGGTTGACAAAATATTTAATAGCTGGTTCCATAATTGGCAACACGGAGGGTGAAACGGATAGAATTGTTCACCGTCGAAGAGCTCGCCGTACAAGAACGTACGATGATGAGTGAATGTATTCCCATTCTTAAATAATGCTTGCACATAACTTCTCATCACGCATCGCTTGTGTTCATCATGAATGATTTTCAAACTTTTCAGCGGTGTTCAGCTAACGATTACGAGCTAGTCAGCTCCTAATAGCAAGTTCTTAATTTTCTGAAAAAGTCTAAACTTTCTTCGATTGCCACCAGAGAAGGAGCATTGTCTTTTGGGAATTTCGAAGGGAGCTACCAAATCGCTTGGAGTTCTTAGAGACGATATTCATGCGCTTCGGCGTCTATCGCTCTCTGCTCTAGAACGGTAAAGGGGATGCCAGTATAGCGGGGCATGTTCGCAACTGACTCTAAATTTTTATTTTATTAAAAAGTTTGTTGTGCAATCGAGGGTTAGTAACCAGCTGAAATTATTTTAGTAGGCGAAACTAATCAATGATGTATGTGATGTGTAGCTAAAATGTTTCTCGAGGACCATTCATCGGTCAAAAAACCCTGCACCCAAAGCCTGTAAATCGAAACGGGTCTGATGGTTCGTCCTGTTCATAGAGTAACGCAGATTGCAAATGGTCGAGTGTTTTTATTCATGCGTATTCAGTCTCCGAGAGTCCATGAACCCAAATAAATTCCGACCTGAACCGGCACTCTGCACTCGTGAAATTTATCGCTGGAGGATTCCCAAACCTGTCCCACACAGACGTTTTTAGCAAGGAGCGGTCTTCTCTCGGAGGTATCGTTGAGGGTCTACTCATTTCACGCACAGAGACCGGTGGTCAATAAATTTCGTTTCGAACAAGAACCCCCTGCATCGCACTTCATGACTTGGCTGAAGTGTTTATCAACATTGAAACAGATTTATCACATGCCAGAGATCGAGCGGCGTTTTTATCTTGAGAAATCTTCTTATTGTGCTAGAAGAGGAAAGCTAGTAGGTTTTGCTAGAAGGTTAATTAAAGAGTAATTAAAAAGCCCAACACGTGTCGAGAAATCAGATTTATTCGAAGAATTCAACGCCGTGAAAATTTACTAGGGTTCAATTTTTAACGCAAGCGTTAATGAAATTGCAAGCGATGCTAATCCCGAGGACTTCGTCTTACCTTTCTTAACTATTCAGTATCATAACTATCTGGGATTTTGAGTAAATTTGTCGCTAATGATTCCTACGACCATGAAAAAATCACGATTCTTTTGTTCCATGTCAATTTTTTTATGCGTTACCATTATTGAATCATCAATAGATATAACATATTTCTAAAATAAACACATTCATCGAGTAGCCTGCTTTTTTGCTAGTATTATATAAAATATTGCGTATCAAAGCCTAATTCCTCGCTATTATTTTCTTGGTAAAAATTTGTAAAAATACAAACCGACACGTGCTTCCAGGGCACAATTTTTCCTCACATGCGTGAATTCGCATACGCCTTGCATTCTCTTCTACCTCACCCATTTTTTCTGCAGATTTGCGAGGAATGCAGCGCAATATAGAGCAGCAGCAGCGGAAGTACAGGCGCACGCCAAAACAATACAAAAATCACCACACACCGGCGGCCCGCGGTGCTAGTGCTGGCTGGGGCTGGCGCTGCACCAGACGTCACGGCCAGTCCGGCCACGTCAATAACAAACGATAGGAAAGCAATAAGAATTCCTCCCACCGTACGACTTACGCAATGCTCAGATTCTGTAAATTCCTTTAAGCATGAGCAATATGAAGAAAATCAATTTTTTAGAGAAGCACACGTAAGATTTTAAATTGAGGAGCTCAGATTTATATTTGATGAAGAATTCAATTCATTTGAGGCAATGTACGCAGACAGAAGTCTATAAAAGAAATGCAAAGCCTCATTTCTAGAGCACTTCAGAAGTTTCAGTTACCAAACCAACTCTCTTATAAAAACTTTCAATTCCTGACAGTGCTGCATTTATACCAATAAAACATCGGCTTTGTGGAAAACGAAATCCATTCAAGGGGTTGTAATTCTTCCTGATGAACTTTAGCTGTGGGGTTTAAAATTATACTATGATTCGTGAAATCAAGAAATTTACTGATGGTTCATTTACATCGCAGTAGAAGCGAGAAAAAACATTTTTCTCCTTGAGAAGATAGTTAAATACTGGGAGCACTCCCCGTGGACTTATATTTTTCTTGCGTGTAATCTTAATGGCAAGTTAAATCTTGAGTAGAAATTTTGGAAAACGCCGACTTTCAGAAAAGTTTTCATTTATAAACTTAATTCATGTTGGGTGATTTGTATAAATTGAAAACAGATTTGTTTTAGAACAACGGAAACACGTAGGAAAAAAATGTGTACGTAGGAGTAAAGTTGTATATTAAAATTTTAACCTCACACCCAATGTGAATTCTTCAGTATTGCGTTCCTTATAAGATCCATAAAAAAACATATTCACTTCAAAACGCTTCATATTTTACGTCTATAATTTTAAGCAAAAGTTTGCGTAAAAACGGGATGCCTTTTTCTTAACTTATTAACTCGTTAATATTAACATGATTGAATTATTTTTATCCTGTTGTGACTTTTTCAATGAATGAATCAGGGCAGAAAATGCAATTGATCTTATAATTTTCGAAGAAATGAGGTCATTGTGTCAGAGAGAATCATGCTTTGCCCTTGAATTTTGAAACGTATTTTCGTACTACAACGTTGGTGCCTCACAAAAACAGGCTGCATTCAAAACCTTAAATCCAGTCCACTTTCAGTAAAGTGCTCCTCTTCATTGCTTATATGTAGGGGCTTTTTTTAGTACTTTTACATCATTTTAGGATTATTAAATGTACTTTAAGGTATGAAATTTGTACTATCACACGACATTTTTTTATTGACCGTCGTCTTTAATGATAAATACATCCGAGAGACAAAATAACTTAGGGACATTCATTCTATAAATGAGGAAATATTTTTACAAATAGGACAATGAGCCTGTCAATCAGGAATTAGCTGTTTGAATGAGACTGTATTTTTGTAACTGATATAAATCGATATGTTTAATCCAATACCTGTTTGAAGGAGACATTATCTGTGAGAGTCGCACCCTTTTAGGTGTGTTTTTATTTCTGAATTGCCCCTGCAGTGTTACATCTATCAGCTGAATGGGTCATTCACGTATTTTTGTATTACTCCATCAGTTGTGAAGTACTCCATTAGTACTTCATCAGTCATGCAGTAATCAATGACTTCTCAATTACTCCATTAGTCAAGTGGTGATTCATGATTCCTGAGTAACTCTATAAGTCGAGTGATGCTTCATGATTTCTGCGTTGCTCCATCAGTCGTGCAGTCCTCCACGATTTTTACATTATGTATTTCATCAGCTGTGCAATGCTCCCCCATTCCTGAAGCAAGCAGTAGGCCTATGTATAGGCGACTTAGAACTGACATCTCTGTCATATTCTATATTTATGTGCATACAATTTCCCGATGCAAGCACGATTTCAAAATCTGCATTTTAGACGTTAATGGTTCTTCGTATTATGCTTGAAAGGTTCAATGAATTTGCATCATGAAGCTAATCAGCTCGGATGCGTCGTAGGTTTTGGTGCCCCAGGGAAATCTCGATGAAAGCAAAATTCGATTTTCATCCCTTAAACAATAATGCAAGTATTCCCCAACCGTGTTCAAATACGGGAATGGAAACCAGGACTAACGTTGGGTGTGGAAATATCAATGAATTTTTTCTATAAGAAAATTCAGTCATGCCAAACATTTTTCATGAATACCATGATGCTTGTTGTAGGAAATGTTCTTGTACGTACATGTGTAAGTTAGTTATGTGAACTGTAAACGACAAACACACGAAAGCTAATAAGGGTTATTTGGTCTCCCACTGAAGAGAAACAGTCTTTTCATTTGCGCCGTACGAGTAGCTACAGGATTAGTAGCCACTCAGCAAGCTTCACATGCGAGCTCATTTTTCAATTATTTTTGCCGTCAAGATTTACGGCAGAAACGGAAACAGAAATACCGAGGTGTGTTGCGTAGCGCAACGGCACAGAGTACGTTACCTATTGTCGACCTAAACTTTACTACGGCAGGGAAAAAAATTTAAGGAAAAAGGCAACATTCTGAATAATTTGAAATTGACCCAGACATGGAGGAAAGGCTTATATCATTCCTGGCCTATTCATTTCATGGGTAGAATATTATGAAATTTCGAGAGACTCGATTTGGAGCAATCTACTGGTCGGTATCTTTGAAAAAATGTCTCCAAATTTTTTTTGAGCGCCAATTTTGAACCTCAACTCATTAACATGTAAATGAAAGTATACATATTCAAATCATTCTTTTAAGTTAACTGAAAAGAAATTCAAAATATGTTACACGAATAATGTACTAAAGGTTAAATAATAGTAAGTTAATCTCAAATTATTTTTAAATCCTAAAATACTGTTTGAGAGTGCCACTGGTGATCCCAAATGCTGCTAATTGCCTCAAAATTTTAGCCTAATCGACAAATTGCTTCAAAATACCACCTCGTACCCTGACTTGGTGGCACCAACCAGCTTGGCCCATGAGTAGCTGTCAACTGACACAGCGTTGAGGCTGAGCTATTGAAGAGAACTGGGAAGTAAATGTGACACCAGCTCTGTGGCGGCTTTGCTGCTTCAATCCAGATGGATGAATGCAAAAATGTCAGAAAAAAATTTATCATGCAAACATAACCTCTGAAATGACCACGACACCACACATGTTAAAATCAAAACAAAAAATATCGAAGCGAAACCTTGGTTGACTGATGAAATGGGTCGACAAAAATACTTCTAGCGTAGAAGAATGATATTACTTTCTATAATACCAGATGAGCAAAATTAACTTAAATTTTATATTCAGATATAGAGTAAAAAACCAAGAACGCTCAAGACTTGATATTTAACGCATACGAGATAAGTCTCAAAACTCATAATTGAAGCACATTACTCGGGCTCTCAAGGTTGAAATGTTGACGATAATTTTTGGACTAGCGAAATGATTACTAAATATTTCCACCGCAAAAGAAGTGTCATCTGCATCTGAATACTTATCACATCGGAGTGCATTAAGTGGCATGGATTTGAGGAAAGAATTTTGGAATCTCGTTGTTACTCAATACATTTTAAAAATAAAATGCAATGTACGAGAAAAGTTACTTAACTAACATTTAACATGATTTAGATATTTTTTAAATTGCCTCCACATTTAAAAAAATTCTAAATGTTCAGAAACATTTTATCTCTGAACTTATTGATGTAATTCACCATTATTTTCTGCACATGCATATAAAAATAAGAGTGGTAAACGTGCAGTTGCTACATTGCCGTTGAGATAAAATCTTTGACTTCCAAGTAGCTCCAAATGCCAAAATTTGCTGCTTATACCTCATACTTTGTGTCAGTTCAAGGCTCACACATCTACCGAAGATCGTTCTCAAAGTGGTCTCATAAGAATCTTTCCCACTCTTTATTATCAAAGTTGACAAAACAAGGGTCAGACGAAACTCAAGAGAGTCAAAGAAAAAATTGGCCAGAGAATGGAAAGTGAGTACAACTGGGATTGAAAATGAAATATCGTAAAAAAAGACTTGAGGCAAAAGCTTTAGAAGCACCAGCAATTCAAGGACCTGCAAGGTAAAACCATTGTTTTGTGCGAAGCTTCTTCCGAAGAAATTCTGGGGAGTTTCGTTCGCAGAGGACACCATGTTTCCAGAAGGGAAACTTTTTACTGTTTATGAGAAGTTCAACTAGAAGAATGACAGAGTGCTAAAAAGTATCTTGAGACAGCAAATTTATAGAAAAAGAAGTTTTCAGACGTTTCATTGTCGCGCATCAAAGTTCGAATGTGAAGACATATCGTACATCATTGACTCCTAAGCCAAAATTGGCTAAGAAGGATTTCGCACTGCACCCTCTACAAAAAAGCCCACTGCACCCTCTCACACGTCAAACGAGACACATAAGCGTTACTAGGATAGGAGCAAAAAAAAGTACTGCGATATCGTCGGATCTGTAAGTTCAGTGCATTTTGGTCTGTCTCAGAATCTAAGTACGTGCTTTCTCCTACGCAACTAACGCAACGTTTCATCCCACACGAAGCTTTCTCTGAAACGCTCACAAAAAGCCTTGGGAAACATATAGTTGTTGAGACACACGACGTGATGCGACATAGAATGTTTGAAGTACTCTTGAGCCCGTGATGTGAGCAAACGAGGGAGGTATTGAAAGTAATTGGTCATAATGCAGTAAGGATGCTGGGAAATACTGTAACAGTCTTTCAAATTAGGAATTTATTTACTTCATTATTTATTACACTGACTTGCTTTGCATCCAGAATTGAGGGTTTTGGAATCGAAAAAAATCCCTGTTTTAGGGTTTAGGGCAAGCGATGTAATAACTTTTTATCCATCATCAAAAGAGATAGTTTCTTCATTTCTCGATTTATTCTCTTGTAGAAAGAAAAACCGATGATATAATGCGCATGACGAACATCCATACATGTACTTTCAAACACACAAGCGAGGCGTTGTGCTGAAAGTTCTACTCCTAATTTCCTCCAGTGATAGCAGCTCTCTACTGTCTGCTGTGAAGTTATATGAATTATAGGTAACATGAGTGGTGGTCCATTTGTTAAGGAGTGTAAGCCATGTTTGAATATCTTAAATCTGAAAGAACAACACGAGGGTTAAACTACAGAACTTTAAACAAGAAAATTTACATTTGAAAGGGAAATATGATGCTAATATCAATAGCTTACTAAATTTCAACGGCGTAGCTGCGCCTAAAAACACTGAAACTGTCATCATTATCATGAAAGTTAAACTCGTTTCTTAATTTATTCTATGGGATTGTTGTTCTGTCGTATAGTCCCCTCACTATCTGAACTCGCCATCCATGAGAAGTCGCAATTCAATTAATTTAAAAAATTATGCTTGTATGAACTGTTTAATGAATGCTAAAGTTCTAATTGAATTTTAATTTAATATCATGGAGGCGCCTGAAAACGAATTTCAAGTTGCATCAACTTTCTATGAAATTATAAAGACACGTGTAGACATATGTCAATGCCATGTAACCTTGTAATCAAGGTATATGGATTAGTTAAGACACGTGCAGGTAATTTACTCCTGAGACAGCAATAACGAATCTCACTTATGAGAGTCTCTCAAAGCTCCTTCATGCAGAACTCTAATGGTTGAATGATCACTCGATGCAAACATTCCTATTTCACGTGCACATAATCATTGCTAGATTGTCGAGGGCTTAAAGCTTCACTGTTTAATTTCGTGAAGTGTGTGCCGTGTTGCCCTGCGTGCTCATCTAACAAAAAAGTGCGGACTCTCAGCTCGAGAACAATGCTCTTCTATCGTAGGTTGCCGCAACCTACGATAGAAGAGCATTGAATTTAGGTATATAGAGCTATACATCAATGATGTACCTATATACCTATTTACTCAAGGTAGAAAGTCAAAGTAATGATATCAAATCCAGCACGTGATGCTCTGGTCCCTTGTCAAATGAAAATGATTCCACCAAATTTTCAAGAACATCGGGCAATATTTAATGGTCGCGCAAAACGAACGTTTTTGATAGCTCCTGGGAGATTCGCCTGAATTTCCCTAAAATAATAAAATTCTGGCTTTTTTTCTATTGCAAATAGATCGAAAATTAATGGCTGTAGAAATTTGATATTTATTGAAACTATTATAAAATACAATTGAAAATAAATAAATATTAACTCCATCAAATTTCCCTTTCCAATTTTTTGATAACATAATCATCAGAAGGCAAGATATTTTACCTTATCAACAATTACGTCTCATGACAACTAAATTTTTATCAGTAACTAGTACACCTCTGTTTTTTTTGAAAGGGGAGGGGGGGAGGAGGTGATGTTACGCCGCTGGCGCTGCGAGAAGGTCGAGGTGTAGGTTTTTTTGGTGTACGCGATCCGTCAAAAATGATTGGAATCGATAATTTCCTAAAAAACATACTTCAGATGTGAATCAGAAACAAATATATCCAACCCAACAGAACCCGCGATTAAAATACTCTTAATCTTGTGCACTGGTAAAACTCCTATCAAAAATAGTCATTAAGCTTCCTTGACAGCGTGATAAAGTGGCACACCAACTGAGCTTAAACATGGCTTTCCCACGATTTTCTATGCTATCTTATACCTTTCCTACACTTTCCTCAGTCTCGACTTCTGATATTCTATACAACCTAATCTAACCTACCAATACACGTGATGTTCATTCCGACTCTGAATCTGCTGGGTTAATGTACCGAAAATGATTGTGGAGTTGATGAAGCTTGTATCACAGATCCGCTCATCACACACTTCGGCTGGTGGGTGTGACGCACAGACGGACGGACGCGGCTCCTTTTATAATGGTGATGTTACTGATCCATCGACTTCTGACTTCCTGCAGAAAACAAAGATCTTGGCGCCCTACCTTAGTTACCTCTCAGTTCTTATACAGTCATTTCAAGTGTTGAGTAATCCTAAGATGTTTCATTGTAAATTTAATCAATCAAAAGTTCCGACTTCTCCTCTGCGT
Source organism: Platorchestia sp. MABIK (assembly GCA_014220935.1). Taxonomy (NCBI): domain Eukaryota; kingdom Metazoa; phylum Arthropoda; class Malacostraca; order Amphipoda; family Talitridae; genus Platorchestia; species Platorchestia sp. MABIK. Next base: position 62,836 of record JACJUY010002381.1, on the reverse strand, counting down.
ATTACCCATACCTACCGGAGGAGAAGTACAAGTATGACCGTTACTTCGCTTGACGCAATGCAACTCAACAGCTGAAGTAGCAACAACAGGTCTTACAAGTGGTGACCCCAGAGTGACCAACTCCTGGAGACCTCCTCAGTACTCCAGAGGGCCCACCTATAGGCCAAGGCTTCTACATGGCCTGTCCCTTACAAGTGATGGCCCCAGAACCATCACCGGGTCCTAACTCTGATGATCCCAGCGGGCTCACCGTCGGGCCGATGCCTCTACATGGCCTGCCTCTTACATTGGTGACCTCGGCAGCTCCACTAACTGGAGACGTCCGCAGTTCTCCAGTGGATCCACCAACGGGCCGAGGCTTCCATATCTCCTGCCCCTTACAACTGGAGATCCCAGCAGCTCTCCAGCGGTTTCACCAACGGGCCGAGGCTTCTACATTGCCTGCTCATTCCACCTGGTGACCCCAGCAGCACACAACTCTGCTCTCCAACTTCAGCCAACGAAGCGACCATCGTCGTAATTTCTGCTAGGTGTTCCTATCACTTCAAGGACGTATAACCAAGCGCGAAAATGCACAACCGAGCCGCCAAAACGCCTACAACGCCTTGGCCTCATCACTCGGCCTCTGGGCTAGGCCCCAACAGCAACTCTCTCACCATCTAAACATACAGGTACGCGACGGTATCGTTCGAATTACCTTCTCTCTAGGAGGAGGGTACTTGTAGCGCCCTACCTTAGTTACCCCTCAATTCTTATATAGTCATTTCAAGTGTTCAGTTATCCTAAGATGTTTCAATGTAAATTTAATCAATAAGAAGTTCTAACTTCTCCTCTGCTTATCACCGATACCTACCGGAGGAGAAGTATAAGTAAGACCGCTACTTCGCTTGCCGCAGTGGAACTCAACGGCCGAAGTAACAACAACAGGTCTTAAAATCTTCTCTTCTTACTCCAGCACAATCTTCTTGAGTTCCGCCTTCCTTGTTTTCGGGATGACTTTCGTGTGGAGGCGAGCAAGCTTCAAGAGGAACTGGGCTTGCCTTTCTTCCTTCGTCCGTCTGCCTAAGAAGCGTTGAATGAGGGCTATTCCTCTTTTTGCGGGGTCATTCGTGACCTTCAGGACATCAACTCGCTTCTTTGCCTACTTGGCACTCGAATCTGTGTTCCATGTTTCAGGACTCAGCTCAAGGAAGGTCAACTCCTGGGAACACCTGCCTCCTGGGACACTTTTGAGGAGCTCCAGCGACTGCACTGAGCGAAAGGCGAAAAGCGGCCCGCTGAGATTGATTAGTGTCTTCGACTCGGGGCGCCGTGGATTCTTGGTCGTTGAAGGACGTTTCATCCTCTCTACCATCGCCGCCTTCTGCTCAGGGCTGATGCGGTTACCAAAGATGGCCAGTCCTATCAGATCCTCAGAATGGTACCAGAGATGGCGCTGCATCGTACGTTCCACAACCGACGCCACCTCGTCGTCGCAAATCCTCTTCACGTCAGTTATGAAGTCCAGGTGGTTCTTGGCTGCGTAGGACGGAATGATTGTCTCGTTCCAGTATTTCGAGTAGACCATGGTCACAAAGAATGCCACTCGACGGATGTCCGCCAACTCCAGCGTGCTCATCTCTAGCTGGTCATGGAAGAGCAAGATCTTCACGGTATAGATGGCCTTGGCCATCCATCTGGCCATGTGGTAAGCACCAGGACCACGGAAGGATGGAGGGACTCCTCCTCCAAGGTAGGCCACGCTGAGCAAGATTATCTCTTTGTAATCTTCGTGTGGATGATTCCCACAGTCAAGCAGATGTTTCAAGTGACGAAGCATCTCAAGGCAGTGAGCTTTTTCGTCGGATGACAGAACAGTTAATGTCAGGAGCTGTGGTCGGCTCTGGTCAACAGAAGGCCAACGATTCTGGAGCCTCTTAAAAAGGGAGATGTTAGGACCAGATGATGGACCCATGCAAGCCTCGAAGACATGCTTCAGAACAACTTCCAGGATGTGGTGGCGGCATGCCAACCCCACCAGGGGCTTCTCCAGTGCACGTTCAATCCTGATACATGCTCTTTGAACCATCCTCATGTTGGCTGCTGTCGTGCTAAATGATATTCCAATGATGTTGACCTCCAAGATGCTTTCCCGCACCAGCTTCAAGACTGTTTCCGCAACAGCTAGTCCTGTTCCGTCAGAAGACACAGGAATACTCAGAAGTTCCTCCGTATCCTCCCCGGACACCAAGACGGCCACCCTCTCCTCCAATGACCTTCCATCCGCTAGACTGGGTAACAACTTGCTGTCCCATTGCAGCACCAAAGGGACTTCAGGCTAGAAGGAGAGAGACTTGGCAATCTCTTCGCGGTTCTTGACTTTGGCCCGGTGGATTGACGAACGGGACACAGTGATACGTTCGACTCATGGCCGACTCATTGAAGCAGCGGCGTAGGAGGATGTCGCAGCACGGACAGACAGATTGTCACTTTCCCAAGCAAGGGTCAGCTCCTTGGTGAACTTGTTCTCCAGGGGAAGTCGACGGCGTTGAGATGTAGATTGTGTCAGAGATTTGAAATCGTTTTCCGTGTCTTCGTTGGCTGATGAGGATAAAATAGAAGACTCGAAAGCCATGTTACGATCAAGAGTGGATGACGAAGCAGCTGCGTCCTTCTTCTTTATCTCCTCCATCCTTTGTCTCTTACGTCTCTTCTCCTCAGTCGCTTGTTCAGCTTCTCGTCCACGTCAGCCATGGAACAGCTCTGCTGGTCCTCCCTCTGAGTCTGCAAGAATGCCTTGTCTTCCTCGGGGATCTTCGCTTCCATTGCCTTAAAATGCGCGATGTTGAACGAGGCTGTCTCTTCGAGGCTGTCTCTGAAGATGCATCTCTTCATTTCTTCCTTCTCTGTTTTTCGTGACTTGGATTTTGCCAAGCTGCCGTCCTTCTTGTACAGTTTGATGATGTTTTTTTTCACCCACGAGACATCCGACGTAGGAATGTTCGCACGTTGCCGCACTTTCATGACCTTCTCACCTGTAGAGCTGCTGCAACTGGAAGAACCTCCTTCTGGATCTTGTGATGGAAAAAAAACACCTGGAGAACCTCGCCTATCGACGGAAGATGATTCATCGGAAATGACGATGTTGGGGGCTTCTTGAGTAGCCATACAACTCTTTAGATCGTGTTTCACACTTGGTGTTATTTTAGACATGCTTAAGACACCAAGGCTTGACACGTTAGACGTGATATTTAGACACGTCAGACTTGGTGTTATTTGATCGTCGATTTTGGTCCCAGCTCGGGCGAAGTTCCGATTGCTGAGTCCGGCGAAAGGCGATGAGTGAAAGCTAAATTTCCGCAATAAGTCCGGTGAAGAGCAAAAAACAAACAAGCTAAAGAAAATTTGAAAATCGTGAGAGAAGTCTGATTCACAAGTATCCACGATACGAGAGCTCAGTTTATCCTTGGGATGCATTATCATTATTATATAAGAAAGTTTTAGCTTCCCTTTACCCCGACAAAGATGTTCAAAGAGAGGAAGAATGAAAGCACCATTTACTATGGAGTTGAGGGAACGCGGAACCTATGAACATTGCACAAGGTGCATAGAAACAGTAAGCTAAGAAAGAAGCTTACGAAACCAGAAAAATATTCGTTATTGTAGAATAGAGCTCACCTAATGCCCATACAACATTGACCGCTGCACGCTATGCAGTGGCCGCTGCACAACCTGACGCCCAGCAGAAAACTGAATGGAATGCATGACCAGTAAAAGACGAGATAGGAAGCTGAAAATTTTCCTGTTTAAACCTGTGACAACAGGAAACAAGGGCAACAAGTGCTGGAGTGTGTCCGATTCACTTCGGTTTCTTGCGACACCCTAAGTCTGGTTGCGTGTCGAGTTACGCACAGAACTACTATCGGCTCACTCTATCGGTGAGCTACTATCGGCTCACTCTCAACACTATCCTTGAATCTCAAGTACTTAATTCGGGGAAAATTCATTTTTAATCCAGGGTAAAATTTTTTAATAACCAAAACTAGCGGACAAGGATAAAATTCAGTAGCTGCATTTTAGGATGCAAACGCATCCTTGAATACTCTAATGAAGGAAATCAATTGACAAGTGAGAAAGTTACGAATAAAACTTGATCTCGCACAACAATAGAACTTCAAATTTTATTTGTTAATAATAACCCTTATCATTATTACAAAACACTAATGAGCAAGATTTTGTTATGATTTTACAATATTCATATTTTTTACCGTTTGAATGAATTTTGCAAAACGTTCTACTCATAATATATCTTATAGCCTCTTGAAAAAAAGGAAAACTTCTCGACGATTTTCCCTCAAATAGCAAGTAGTATAGTATTCTACCTACTAAATTCAACAGTGCCTTATCAGTATAATAATTCGGAGAGTCTGATCTTTGATTTATGGTCTCAATTGTGTACAGTGTGTGTCTCACTCCAAGTAAATCCGCTCCTTTACAACCTTTTAATTCACTTCTATTCTAGTTAGCGGCCCCAGGCTCCGACACTGTTTTACACCCAAACGACAACATGCGAGCTTAATCTTTTCCTACATCGCTGAGCATTATCCGCACTCAATCTTGAGGTGTAGAACGTGGTGGTAGTGTTTGTTTTAATCTTCTATTTTGAATGATCAAAGAGCATGCTTGAGCTTGACGCTAAACAGGTTGCTGTAAGCCAGTCTCTCACATCAACTTCAGTACCGATGTGATATCCGATTTTTCACGTTGGAACTTTTTTCCTCGTCCTTGAATAGAAATTGTTGGGAGAAATTTCATCGTAATCCTGTAACCATTCAAAATTTTTTCTTTAAGTTTTTTCGCCTGTGGATACGAATGAAGTAAGAGAAGTTCACTTCCTGTTTTCACAAAAGACTACTGTGCAAAATTAGCACAGTAGTCTGCTGAATTATTTGATAGAATTGAACAGAGGGTCATAAGAAAAAAAGAGCACTTAGCCAGACTAATTACAAGGACAATTGAGTTGCACATTTCAGTTGATTTTTGAAAAGTAACTACATCTTTTACACTTCAAATTAATCCAAGTCAAGTTCAATTTAATTCAAGCCAAGTTCAATTTAATCAAAGTCAAGTTCAATTTAATCTAAGTCAACTTAAAATTAATCCAAGTCAAATTCAAATTAATCACAGTCAAATTTTACATGTATATATATTGGAATGCATTTGAATTTTATGTATGTAATGTTGTCGTCCATACTCTCGGTTTTTAACATAATTTTAAAAATGCATTTTTCAGTCTCTTTCGTACCGATTTTTCTAAAGTAGGAGTATAGAAAAAAAGTGTTTCTCATTGAATTTGGATCAGCGCTTCCCTCAAGATGGATCTCTACAACCAATCAACGGACTATCAAACAAGTGAAGATGAACAAGGAAATATACGCGCAAGAGGAAGAAGAGGAGTAAAAAGAGGAAAATACAAGAAAACACGAGAAGAAAAATGCAGAGTGATAGATGCTGCATTGAAAGATGAAGATTGGAGAGCAGTGGCAACACTTTTCTTGCTAATGCAGGAATGTATCTGTATAGGAATGTACTCATATAAATTGTAATCAAACGGAATCATACATTAGGACTCAGTGAATCGCATTTGTATATTTTTAATAGATTACATATACATATCGTCCGGTAGTAATCTTTTGTATTTCCATGTGTATGATTTCATTTATATATGAGTGATAAAATGGAATTTCACGTATATAAATATCTGTAAGTGTAAATAAATCCTCGAAACTATGTGCATGTGTAACATAAAATTACCTTTTGAACATAAATGTCTGCATGTATGCACACTGTCATCAATGTAGAATTGTAAAAAAAAACTTTAATGAGGAGCATTATTCTAAGTTTTCATAATTGACTTGCATCTTTTACACCGCTCAAAGATCTGAATCACACTTTGCCTCCTGATACTGGATACTTACCACATATTACGACAGCTTGTTTTTATTTTGCAGAAATTTTATGGATTCCTTGCTGAAAGGAAAAACGACTGTCATGCTCGTCACATCCAATAGATACATATTTAACACAAAAAAGCTCAAGTTAACAAGTGATTATGTAGATTATTAACTCAACTTAGAGTTCGATTAATTTGAACTTGACTTGGATTAATTTAAACTTGACTTGGATTAATTTTAACTTGACTTGGATTAATTTAACTTGACTTGGATTAAATTAAACTTGACTTGGATTAATTTGAACTTGACTTGGATTAGATTAAACGTGACTCGGATCAAATTGAACTTGACTTGGATTAAATTGAACTTGACTAAGATTAATTTGAAGTGAAAAGGTGTAGAGTTTTTTTTGGCTCTTGCTGAGACCCTCTTACCTTTCTTGGTCTCCAGGCCGACCGGCCTAACTCGCGCTCAGTCCTCAAAAAATGCTCATTGATGAGCTGGACTTGATTTCTATCGAAGTTTTGGGCTTCTCGATAAAGTTATAGTAGAAAGTTCATTGCTTAATGTAGGAAAAAAGCAGATGCGTTATTTCAATTTTTTTTGCGCAGGAGCTGACCAGCGCCGGGGATGCCGCTCACGTCAATGATGCGCTGATTGTCGGCTGCAATTTTGAACAGGGTCTAGAGCTTTGTACGTATTGGTGGATAGGCATTCGACAAACTAAATGTCTTCTTTATAACCAGAGTCTACTTATCTGACGTTGCACACAGCTCCTGTACTCGGATGGAAAGCTGACAGGAATAAGCGTCATAAATAACACTGGTCAACAACCAGAATGCTTCGGAGACCAAAGTAGCATTTTCCATATAATTTTAGATTACTGGTAACAACTGGTAACAATTTTAACATGGTTAAAATTGTTTGGCAGCTATACTTTTCGTGATACGCCTACATGTCTCAAAGCGTCCCTACAGGCTGGCGGACGTGTACATTACTCACTACGCTCAGTCTCTCTGCCCTCAGTACTGTTTCATCAGTCACAGAAGGTGTTTGTGCTGTACAAGTTTACATTTGGAGGGCGAAATGTAGGTGATTTTAATGTAAAATACTTCATGAACTTAAAATAAATTATAAAATGAATTAATCAAATATTGCATGCCTCGTATCTTTGAACCTGTCGCCAATACACATTTTTCAACATGATATTTGGATTCATTGAATGAAAATACATATGAATCAACTAATGTCATTTAAGAAGCACACAACTTTTCAAAATTTGTTGACCAGTGTAATCTTTCTCTCTCTCTCTTATCCGCCACACGTAAATTCCAACCTTTAAGATCACTCGTATGAACATTCAGTATTATAATGAAAAACGTATTATTTATCTGAAAAGGCGAAGAAGTTTAGGCTGTTACGAATTTTAAAATCATATTGGTGAGAGTTTTAGTGATTTTAAATCAGGTTAAATCCTCTTTAACTTATAATGATAGTTATCATAGTGTTGGAAAAATATGCGTAGGGATCAAAACGTTTCATTCAATTACTCATTTTTTTACACCTTTTCATCATTCAAAGCTACTCGATGCATTTGATGTACATTGTACAAGCGCATCTGCCTTGTAAAATACGTATGCCGAGAACTGACATGCAGAGCTTATCGTGCAAGGGCAACCTCATTCAATGTCTTCTAACATCTTATTTCGAAGTAAAAATACTCCCGCTTTAATTTTCTATCGAGAGTGCATTAAGCATAGAAGCTCTTATCGATAGTGCACCTTAAAAGCTTGAAGACTTCATGGGTGAAGGAGGATAAGGCACAGGCCGCCTGTGAGCCACTCTAAACACTTCAACTCCTGCACCTCACACCGCTGCTGCTGCCGCCGTGAACGCCTCTCAGTGCGGGCCTCACTTCGGGCAGGTCTCAAAACAAGTCGCTGATGGAACTGAGTGAGGTTTAGTTCGCAGCTTCCGCGTTGTCTAGTGATTGAAAATAGAGTAAGAGCAATTCCGACCGTATTTTAGGCGATAAACTTAAGTGATTATTGTGAATATTTGCTGATTGAATTCATCATAAAAGCTTTTAGAGAAAATAAATGGGAATTTGAAATTAATTGACCCAGAATTTCTCCCCAAAAAATTTTCAGGTATATCTGAGGAATGTCATCAGATTTCACTCCCTCAGTCGACTCACGAAAACGTTCAGTCGAGTTTCAGTGAGTGAGGATGGGCTCAGTGAAATATTCCAGTACGGACAAATTTGGCAAGCTTCATCCATTTTAGGCCGATTTATTTTAGAACTCACTGAGAAACCAGAGAGGAGTGGGATCTGGGTTGTCTGATAGGATAAGAGTCAATCTCAGGGGAGTAAAATTTTCGTTGAGCATTTCTCATGCCAGTCCAAAATGTGATAACTTTTCTCCCAGCTTCAAACCACATGAATTACATTCATGTCGCGATTAAACACATGTTATTATGTGCTATAGCGGAACAACGAGTAGAGTAGCAAGGAAACGTTTTTTACATCGCTCTAACTCGTCGTGTGCTGTGGTGGATAGACATTCCGTCACGCTGATGCGCGCCAACGAGTGTCTCTCTTCAGCTTGTGTCTACACACAAATATGAGTCTTAGAATGGTTGCGAGTATTCCCTGTAGTCTTGGGCTACAATGTTATGGTAATCACTACGTGGTCTAATCTTCTGGTAATACCAATATTAACGCTTTTATTATGATTTAGCTTATAATTCTTATTTTCACGAGTTACTGATGCAAATTAATCAAACGGATGAGGCGTCCATTACGTTCGTTCCTTACGTCTGTGGATTTCATTTATTTCATTATTTACCTTAAATTATTGTAAGGTCCAGAGTAAGGCAGATTTGATTTGTGAAACATCGGTATTATCACAAAACGGTATTGGAATTTTAAGAAAAAGGTAAACAAATATTGCTAGTTGGTTAGATTCCAATTAGTGATATTTAATTCATGTATCATTCTGTTTCTTACGTGCCGTGGACAGTATTTCATTCAATTTATTCACTTTTTAAACATTTTATTTTGTATTGGGACGAGCCAACATAGGAACCATTGTAGCATTCTAATTCAATGAATCATCAGTGATTAATTTGAAAGTTATTAGTTACTTGAACGCATGAAGGTCGTGTTTCATGACTCAAATTCAGTGCCAGAGCGCTATTTACTTTTATTTTCATCTAATTTATCCGGTCTTGAGTTGTGTTTTCTTTCAGTGCCACTTCCCTCAATTACGCCACCGTGTACTCCTTTCCTCAACCTATTGATGCATACTAGATAAATTAGAACTACAATAATATGTTCAATAAAACTCTCCTGATGCTCTTCAATTGGCGAATAATTCACGAATTTTGATATTTAATTTTTAATTTGTTCACTTTTTACAGTTCACGTTCACTTTGTTTAATAGAGGTAGATCTCTACACAACATCGTTAGAATAATGCTTCAGTTTAAAACTTGAAAGTGAGAGCCTATATTATTTTACGCTAAAGAATCCCTCTAATATGTGCGTCCTCGTAAAACAGACATACACCTCTCCGTGTTTTTGCCAGTGATCAGACTCGTCCCTAAAAATGTGTCAGGAGTGACTCTAGACATTTTAGGCAAAAAGTGCGCGTGCTTTTCTAAAGACAGATGCAAAATACACCAAATAACTTTGCATTGATTTTTTTACAGAATTTAGCTTCAGATTCATGTACTGGTATGTGGCCGATCATATGTCTGTGCCACATGATCGGCCAGGCCAATTCCATTTCGCCACACGAAAATACACGAAAATTGTTTCCTCACAAGAAGAGATCTACTTTTATTTGCTTCTTTATTAATCACATTTAATTAGCCGGATGTTTTGAAGAAAGCTCTTCGACTTTACAGTTGACTTGCCGTCACGTGCTGTGTATTTGTATAACGAGTACCGAACTTGGGTTGAGAAACGCTATCCTGTTTGGCATGTAAATAATCTGTAGATAATATTTGTTTAATTCACTTAACATTTATGAACTCCTGATTTTATTCTCGCTTATTATAAACGTATTTCGTGAACGAGTTCCGAAAAATATTTATCTTAAGGTAACAGGAAAATGATAGTGAGGACGTAACCGAGTACAAGCGGCTGAGTTCTATTATTGCCAACATCAAAGCTCAAAATTGCAAGCACACGTCGAGGTAGAGTGAATTGAAGCGCGAGATTTTCTGCTAGACAAGAAGTGCTCGAATTTCTCCAGGGAGTTACTGAATCTCAAATTCCTCTTCTCGACGTAGTAGACACTAAACCTTTAAAACACTGTAATGAAAAATTGGTTTGATGGTAAAAGTCGCACACGATGTGACGCCGTACTAAAGAGAATCTCTGGTGTTGAGAAAAAATTTCGGGTTTCCCAACGCCCCAGATTTTCAGTGCTCTCATTTCTTCTGCAATCTTAGATGTAAAATGAAACATGAAAATTTTCGCATGACGGATTTTTCGAGACTGAATTAGATTTTAATTTCAAATTAGATTTTAATTTCAAATCAGATTTTAATTTCAAATTAGATTTTGATTTCAAATTAGGTGTTAATTTTATTACCTGACCTATGCTAACCTATCCTATCCTAACCGAACCATATCAATGCACGTGAAGGCCATCTCTTAATTAATGTTAAACTGCGGAATTTGAGATCCACGATTCCGTAAACTCGGACGAATGCGTAACGGATACCAAACAAATGAATATACATCCTATGTTTCTTTAGAAGCGGACACCAAACAAATATACAATAAATATGTAAATAAATTTATAAATAAACACACAACGGGTATTATTAGGTTGGATTATAGCCGTCGTGTATTTGCACATAGATTTGCTTGTATAGGGTGCATGTCATGAAGCACATCTTTTGCTTGACGGAAACGAAAATTTATTAAAAATTTAAAAGTGAAGAATAAACCGTAAACATTTTATTGTACGTTTCGGGACAACCACCCCATTCTGCAATCCGTGTTCATGCAGACAACTGCAATTCAGTAATCTCCAACAATAATTTTCCAATCATAGGGCAGGGGTCAAGTTTCACTGATGTACGCGTTTTAGAATCACTGCATATTTTAAAGGGTAGACCAGCACTTAATGATATGTCCAGTTCTTTCCCACTGTGCATTTCCATCTAATTTATTATAGTCTCGTGGACCGTTGGTGTCTGCAACTAATCACATTTATTTTCATGTCGTGTGTTTTTCAGCTGATGATGGGATTTTCAGCTGATGTTTAAAATGTTTAAAATTTTATTCTTCGCTTTTAAATTTTTAAGGATGTAAATCATGTAAACAATTTTGTCTGAAACAATCATGACATTTCAACTGGTAAGCTTGAAGAAGTTTTTGAGCGTATGTGTGATACAAGTTATCCTACGTTACGGGCTTAAATATTACATACGAATTAGAGGTATTCATAGGGTAGATAAATTGATCTTGTTTGCATAATTGAAAGATTAATGCATGAAAAATTCAAGATTTGTCCAGATTGGCAGCCTGTGATATATATACGCTCATTGCACTATCTCCGTTGATCGAGGAGTCAAAAAAGGATGTACGAGCAGTTATGTTATGACTAATCCATGCAATGGAATGATTCATGCGCTTCAACGAACATTTCCTACTCCCGTCATTTTTATGTAACCAGCATGCTATTGATATAATCACGCATGCTAGCATTTTCACGAAGAATACTGCCACTCTCCGAGGCTTGAAGCAAATGGCTGAATGAACAATAGCCGAGAAAAGGTTTCTTCGAATTAATTTTTGCGCATGTTTTATTCGAAAATGTTTCAAAGCATTCTGTTTTTAGGAAAAAGGTTTGAGTTGGATACGTACTGTTAGGAGTCGTATAGATATGTTTTCATAAATATTTTGTTTTCAAAATTCAAATATACTCATTTCAAAATCCGTTGGTCCGTAGCTCTGATACACGAATAGACTCTTCGGGCCGGTGAACGGGTACGAAAAAGATTTTATTCAGCAATTTTTGTTGATTTCTTGATTGGGCTTTCCGCTCCAGTTACACCCTATGAAACTGAATACAACATGATGAGAGAAATTACTGTTTTAAATTTCGTTCTAAAAAACGCGAAATTGAAAGAAGGAAGAAGACTTAGTTAAACAATTAATTCATAAACTGTTTCAACGAATGAATTCGGTTCAAGGCTTTACGTTGAAGAGAATGCCTCCTACATATTTTGACCTCGAATGTCCTCTAGAAAAATATTGGTGTACACGTCGCGGTAAAAATCAGGCATCGTCTACATATTCTAAAGGTATCTCTGTTTAAATTGAAATATTTCCTTAGGAAATTGTTTTTCCTGTATTAGTTACTCGAACACAAAGACGAACTTACGCACTGTATTGAACAAGTTGTCTGAAACTATGTTGTGCTCGACGAAGCGTGCAAGTCATTTTCGCTAATAAAAAATTTAATAATACAATTGTTGTCTAGTTACATCTGCTTCTTTCAAATCTACTGATTCACTTTTATCCTATCAGTGTTTTTGTACGTTGTTCCCCTGTAAAGGCAATTCAGTAAGGATAAGATTGAATACCTTTTCGAAGCCAAGTAGCTTATATTAAATCGATTCGAAAATAGTTTAAGAGCGCGCTCGCCGTCAAAGTAGCTAAACTGAAAAGCCTTAAATTATTTGATTTATTTCGAATTTATAGTAATAAAAGGAGATATGGTAGTTTTTAATTTAAATGACCGAACCCATTTAACCCTAACCTACCATAACGTATTTTATCCTGGCCCATCCAAACCAATATTATCCTTACGTAACTCAACCATAAATTTGATACTTACCTAATGACAGTTTACAAGGCAACAACTTGGAAATTAAACTGTTCCTCTGATACAAATTTGCAGAAAAATGAGGTGGTTACATATTTCGAGAACGATTTATAAACGATATTTGCGTATCTCTTCTCATAATGCAGACAAGGCAATTTTAGAATATCCATAATTCACCTGAAAGTTAGAATTATTTTACTTTTTATATTTTAGCTCTGACAGCGGATAGGTATTTTTTTGAATGCCCACATTTTTTTTGTGTTGCAATATTTATAAGTATAAATCATTTTTTCTTACAATTTTAAAGAAGCTTCCGAGCAATTAAAGAAGTGTGTGTTTATTAAAACAACACACTTCCCAATTCACTCGAGTTCATTCTAAAGCGTTGACTTTTTCCAACCAATTTAGATTATCAGTAATTATGACTTCTTAATAGAATATTCGGTAGAACGATTTGGGGAACACTTTGAGGTGCATTGGATATTTTAATTGTTCTGAAAGAGTTTTAGGCATTGATTTTAAATCTGAAATTGATTTTTCTCTACAAGCTCTAGTTTGTATGCAATTTGAGGTTAATGAAATTGTACTGATGTGAACTTGCGTAAACTATGAATAAGCATATTCACGTCTATATACGTAGAAAGCTTCTAACAATATGATCATTCTTCTTTTGTTCCAGTTAAAACATGGCTTCCACAGAGAGACATCATTGCGGAAACAAGCCTGATGCATTCAGCTACATAGGTGGATGCTACGTACACACTCAATCTTGAGAGAGGTAACATATCCTCATTCGTCAAGCGCACCTGCATGGCATATTTTGAAGTTCATCTTGGTGATGAAGACAAGCAATGGGCTCCTCATGTTGTTTGCCACAATTGTGAGGAAATGCTTAGAGACTGGACCAAAGGAAAACGCAAAGGTCTGCCTTTTGGAGTTCCTATGATTTGGTGCGGACCCACCAATCATGTCACTGACCGTTATTTCTGTATGGTAAACACAATGGGTGTTGGGAGGAAAAAGTGACATGAGATTACGCATCCAAACATTCCCTCATCTTTTCGGCCAGCTCTTCAATCCTCTTCCAGTTTTCAAAGGCTTTCCTTCATTGAACGAAAAGGGCATTGGACATGGTAGAGGCGAACAAGACAGTTTTGATAATGAATGATCAGAAAAGTGTTCCCAATCGGAGAACTGTTCTTCAGACACTGAACTTTTTCCCGTCCCCAAGCCTCTTCCCCAGGCTGAACTGAAGGATTAAGTGTGGGATTCAGGTCTTTCAAAGAAAGCAGCAGAGCTTTTGGCATCAAGATTGCGAGGCAGAAATCTTGTTGATCACTCTGTTAAAGTATCATATTTCAGAAAGCCTGACCAGCTTTTTTGTGACTTTCTTTTCAGAATACACAGTTTTTTTTACTGTCATGAAATCCCAGGGCTTCTTTTACATAATGACAATGTTTGTGTCGCTCACTCCGTGCATTTGCTGAAGACTATGATGATTTGAGAATGGTCATGGACTTATTGAAGTATCATGAGCACAATTGGATCATTTGTGTAGACTTAAAAATGGTCAACTTTCTTCTCGGACAACAGAAAGGTTTCACCAAGTCTCCATGCTTCCTCTGTATGTGGGACAGCCGAGCACGAGACAGACATTGGGCCCAAAAGGACTGGCCTATTCGTGACGCCCTTGAAGCAGGCATGCCAAATATCACACAAGACCCAATTGTAAGCAGAGACAAGATCATCTTTCCTTTTTTTCATATCAAATTAGGTTTGATGAAGCAATTTGTCAAGCACTGAAATCCAAAGGTAAATGTTTCCAACACATCATCACAGCTTTACCAGGGTTTTCATTTGAGAAGATCAAAGCAAATGTGTTTGATGGCCTGCAAATTCAAACCCTGATTCATGATGATCAGTTTGTTGCTAAGATGACCGCTTTAGATAAAGCAGCATGGGTATTCTTTGTGGCAGTCTCTCAGGACTTCCTTAGAAACAATAAAGCGGAGAACTACAGTGATCTTGTGGACAAAATGCTCCTCGCTTTTCGTGATCTCGGGCCCAACAAGAGCTTCAAGCTTCATTTTTCGAACAGCCATCTTGATAAGTTCCCTGACAACCTTGGGGCTGTGAGTGACGAACAAGGAGAACGATTCCACCAAGACATAAAAGTCATGGAAGAACGCTACCAATGGCGCTGGGACAAAAGCATGACAAACGAGATTGCCCAGATGAAGTGCACAAACGTAAATCTCCAAACGCAAATTCCTGCCTGAATAAAATACACAAACAAATTAGTGAGCTTTCACCAGCTGTGGTGATATTCTGTAGGATGCTAATCTAACTTTGGGATGAAGATTGATGTTTTTTAAGAAATGCTATCAGAAAGTACGGCATAACCAACAATAGTGTAACTTGCTCTAAAATCATATTTTAATGTTCTATCTCTTTTGCCTTAATAAATATGCAGAAATGATTTTCATACCGTTTTAACATTCACGCGAAAAAAAGAATTGTGGATGATATTGCAATTCCCTATAATAACGAAGAATTAAAAAATTAAGAATGTCAAATTGCATAAAATCTTTAGTTTGCAGACAAAAACCCGCTTCAGATTTGAAAAAAACACACTCACGTTGACAATCGAGAGATCTTTTTATAAATGCAACAAAATGAGCGTTTCCCAGTCTTTAATTGAACCCAATCAGTTTCGAAAATATTTTGTCTGTTCTATCAATTTATGATTAATATATGTTAAGAAGCTCGTTTCCAGTAATACATACCTCATTTTTTATTCCACACAATCTCTTCAATTCGGTGTGACGTAGGTATAATTTTTTCATGTACGTATCACTTTTGATCCCTTGTTCAGAGTTAAACTTCTCCCTCAAACAAGCGATGTGCTAAACCCTACACATTTTCAGATGGTTGCGCTAAAACTGCCCTTTATTTGATATAATCTCTTACGTTCAGCCTAGCTCCTTCTATCGAAGGGACCTCACTATTATTTTAGCCAGTGATGATATTATTTTCTCAAATTTTGCCCCAGGGCTTGCCTAATTAGAAAAAAATAGAAATATCCCCCCTTTCGAATAATCTTCACTGTCTTTTCACAACATGGATCACTCCAGAGACTTGAATTTCCACGACATTTTCTGACGCAATGTGTGAGACATGTTAACTGATAGGCTCGATATCTTGAGTTAGTAAAATAAACATCGCTTCGGCTTTTAGCCATGGACTATGAGAGAGTTGATATGAGGGTGCCGCACCGCAAGAACAGGACCTTTCACTTTGATCTAAACAATAATAATGCGCTCCGTATCCCATCCCACGTAGTCTCAATTCCTCAATGTTTTACGTATAAGCTTTCTTGCTCAAGTTTACCATTTTGATTGATTGAGACTTCAGTCGATGTTGTTTTTGCCCGCTCGAACATGAAAATCATTTTCTCATTAGTATTTGTTTCTTGACTGTGACGTCAATTATAGTTGGATACATTTTTATGTTTACTTACATCCTTACATACTCACATGTTCAATATGCACACCGTATTTAGTTCATGCGGAGTTATCACACCACATCTGAGCTGAGTCTCCCTTGTGGCTATATCAAGATGAAGACGATTTTCATAGTCCAGTGTTTGCAATCTTTTCTGTACACTTGCCTCATAAATCTTCATACAAAATAAAACACTTCTTCAAGTATGTCTGTTATTCCTTTGGCATAATAAAGTGCCATGGCTCTGAACGCTGTTCATAAAACATTTTTATCAGTTTGGCTTACTCCTCCCGGGTTTCCTAAACAACAAGACAACCTTTCATAAAAAATGGTAATATTGATCTTTACTACTTTCGTGTTCGGAGGTCTTCCAATCACGCGCGTAGGATATTCATTTAAAAGCTCCATTCTTCTCTCCATTCGAAGATGTGGTAAAAAATGATGCAGCATCATTTTTTTAGGGTATCTCTGAAGAACCTGTTGACACACACATACAGTATGTGTCAACATTTCTCTCTGTGTCATTGTCGACTGCGCGTGCAAGCCATTCCATAATAAATTATCTTCAATCACCAACGAAGAGTAAGCATCTGAAATGCCACAAAGTTCGACTGAGAAAGCTACCTTTACGTTAGCCTGAGGCAGTACAGGATTAAATGCATTCTCTTCGAATTAACATGAGGAAATATTGTTTTAAATTGTATTACACCCTAGAGCAACACTATATTCTGTCAAATGATATTATTAATTCTTAAAAATTGTGCACTTTTCTACTTATTCCGAAGTTCGCTCCCGTTTAAGCTGAATACAGAAACCACATTTCCAGTAAATTCAATATCATCACATGAGATCATTTGAATAAGTTGCTTGAATATCAGATGTACCTCAGGTGTCTTTGACGAAGATACATGAAGAAGGACAGGTCTTATATCTCGCTATAATCCAGCTGAAATATAAGGAAAGAATGATAAAAATAAAAATCTGGGTCCTACCTTTAAAGAGAAACATAAAATTCATATTGCTATGCTATACTGATCGGTCAAATCCTTGTATATTTTATTGAAATGAGCCGAGGAAAACTGCAACTTGGCTCGCTTTGCAGTCAGGCTCGCTTTGTAGATGCATGAGTGCTTGCTGCGAAGGTGAACAGGACAGCATACAGTGTGCTTGTAGGCTGGCATCGTGAGGGCACTCTCTCCCTGTCCGAAGTCTGGAAGAGCTCGGCCACTCTACGGCACCGTACCCAAACAAAGCAAGCACCGACATTCCCCTGTGAGGATTATTAGGCAAATTTCCTCAGTCAGTAGAGGAAATGAAATCTGCTCTGCAGCTTTCCCAGTTGTACCTCCATTCTTGGAGCATGGACACGAAGATGATGTTTGAAAGAACTCTCTCTCAGAGAAGCGAAATTCTCAAGAAACAAAGCAGCCACGCTGGTGGGCATCGGTGTAGCAGGAGTATGGGGAATTTCCCTCATATTCATCTTCTTATCTACTTGTCAGAGGTGCAACTTGAAAAAAAATTTGGAAATAAAATAAAAAAATTCGGATATAAACAGATTTCTAGGGAGATATTTTGATGTACAGAAATAAACTAACAGAGCACTTTGTCCTGACAATACTTCACTGTGAGATATTCAGCCTTGAACGAAAGAAAGAGTTGTAGCATTGCCCAAGCATTCCATGTTCGCAGAAACGAGTTAATCAAAATGTGTGATTGCACTTTGTGCGCTCGCTGATCTAATTACGAGTTGGTTATAGAGCGACTGGAATGGAGGCCGACGCGCTGAGCGGAGCCAGCCTGCCGCTTTGAGGGAGGGATGAGAGGTGATGCAGGCCTGCCATATACGGAATATTTCGGTGTTCATAGATGAGTTGAAAATTTAAAAGATTTTCCCTCACGCGGTAGTGTATCTTATGCAAAACTACCTATGAACTTGTTCAGTTATAGAAATTTGCAATCTTGTTTACACTTTAGACAATAAGTGAAATTTTCTAAAAAATCGAAAGGATAAAAAACTCTAACATTTTTTTGCGTAATAAAGGAAGTAATTGACGGTTCTAGAGCCTCATCTTCGCTAGCAAAAGCCATGTAAGAAGCCCTTCTTACATGCTTGAAACTCAGCGACTACAACAGCCTGCGTCTTTACTCTGACACGCGAGGTGTTCGTGCGCTGCCTCAGCACTAGCAGGGGTCAGAGGTTAGGCTGCTGGAAACTTATTCTCCCTGTAAGAACTACGTGTATTGTTACTGAAAAATTTCATCAGTGAATTCTGTTTGTACTTTAAAGTTTCCTGTCTAGCTCACACGTAACGGATCACTACGTGTCTTGTCGGCTTTCAACGAACTTGTGCCATGAGCGCGGCCACGTCTGTGTGTGATATGTGGTGATGTAAGGATTGTAGTTATTTATGTCATTATCTACACATATTCCAGATTGCTCTAACAGTGTACATGTAATTCCTCTAAATATTAAACAGTCACAATTACATCGTTAGCAATTAGACAGTTTGAGTTGCACAGCCTCACTAAATTATCTACGTCTAAATTTCATTTACTTAACTACAATAAAAATTTTAGTCTTCGTTCTTTGTATGGTAGGAAAGTTTCATTGACATGATTCTAGTTTGAGTCCCTATTTCTAATTCTGCTAATTTTGCTCCATGTACAAAAAATAAAAATATACCACTGTTGTAATCATTCATTGCTGAGGTTATGGAAGCTAGCAGGACCCGTGGAAATACCACGGACAATGTCATCGTTAACCTAGGTGGACCCGTGAAAAAGTTCCGTCAACATTACCTAACCTATTCTAACCTAACCTATGCTAACCTAACCTAACCTTACCTACCCTCACCTATCCTATCCTATCTTATCCTATCCTAACCTAACCTAGCCTATGCTAACATAACCTATCCTGTCCTATCCAAACCTAACCTATCCCAACCTAACCTAACCTAACGTATCCCCACCAAATATCCTGATAAAAATGTCAAACACACCAATGCACGTAAAGGCCATCTTGTAATGTTATGCTGAGGAATTTGGTATCCATGATAACACAAACTCGGACGAAAGCGTAACGGACGGACTAACTTAGTAACTAAGGCACTAAGGAGCTAAGGAACTGAGGGAGAACAAGCAGAATATTATAAGGATATTTTAAGTAATTAAATAGGGATTAATAGCGTTGTCATTGATACATGTTTTTCATAGACTACAGATTTGCGAACAATAGAGAGAAGAAAGGAGCTTTGAATTAAATTTCCATCGTGCTTAATTGGATGAAAACCATACACAAGAGCAGTTGAGATCAATATCACCGTTTTTTTGGGGGGGAAAGGTTGTCTTGCTGTTCAGGAAATCAGGGTGAGAGTTAGCCAAACTGATGTAAATGTTTTACTTGAAGCGTACTACGCTTTGAAATTTTTTTTTACGACCAAGGAATTTCAGACAAACTTGAAGAAGTGTTCTATTTTCTACGACGATTTATGAGGTAGACATCCAGAAAAGATTGCAAACACTGGATTATGAAAATCGGCTTCATCATGACATAGACATAAGAAAAACTCAGCTCAGATGAGGTGGGAAAATTCGGCATGAACTAAGTTTATTGTGCTTATTATACATGTGATTATGGCATTGGGCGGATGTGATTATGTAAAGATATTTTTAAGCAAATAATCTATCCAGTCATAATTGTGGTTACAGTTTCGGACTGAGGGCTATTGCGAAAATTGTTTTCACGTTCGAGTGGGCAAAAAAACTTCGAGTGAAGTCACCATCGATCAAAATGTTGAACGAGCTAAAAACTTATGCATTAAACGTTGAGGACTTGAGACTACGTGGGATGGGAGACGGAGCGCTTTGTTTACATCGAAGTTAAAGGTCCTGTCCTTATGGCATCCTCATATCAAGTCTCTCACAGCTCAGGGCCTAAAGCCAAAATGATGTTTATTTTACTAACTCAAAATATCGAGCAGATCTGTTAACCTGTCTCATATATTGTGTCAGAAAAATGTCGCGAAAATTAAGTCTGCAGCGATCCATGTTGTGAAAAGATGGGGAATATTATTTGAAAGGAAAAATCTTTTTCTAATTAGGCTAGCCCTAGGGCCAAATTTGATGAAGACAATTTCTCCATTGGCTAAAATAATAGTGGGTACTCTTCGATTAGAGGAGTTAGGCTGAAAATTAAATATTCCATAAAGTAAAAGGTAGTTTTATTGCAACCATCGCAAAATGTTGTGGGCACAGCTCATCGGGAATTTGAGAGAGAATTTTAACTTTGGACCCTGTGATCAGAAGTGATCCGTATGATAAAAATTTATAACTGAGTAACACGGAGTTGAAGTGACCGTGCAACATAAAACGAGGTGTGGATTACTGGAAATGACACGTAGTGCGCACAAAGACCGTGCAGAACTCAAAGATTAAATTTGAATGAAAAAACTATTTTAGAAAACAAGTAAACCATCAAATAGTTGAACATATGTTCGTCATAAATTGATAGAACAAACAAAATGTTTTCACTACTGATTGGGATCAATTACCGTTCTACATATTGTTCTATAAAGAATTCACAATTGCTAATAATCTATGTAATTTGGTTGGAGAAAGCCAACGCTTTAGAATGAACTCGGGTGAGTTTGGAAGCATGGTATTGTAATAATTACCGACAGCATTTAGATTTCACTCATTGGAAATTTCTTTGGACTGAAGAGAAAAAATCAATTTATGTAAAAAAAAATTGAAACATTTAAAAAATGAGGACATTAAAAAATTTGCTAATTCGCACCCAGGGCTGAATATAGATATTAAATAGAATATGGTTCAAATTTTCGGGTGGAAAGTAAATATTCTAAAATTAGCTCATCGTTGTTGTGAGAAGAGATCCGCAACAATCATTTAAAAATTGTTGTCAAAATATTTAACCACTGGATGCGAGTTTGAGCGACTTCTGTGCACTGCATCTTGTGTTCGAATTAAAAAACTGATTTTAGAATAGACTAACTGAATCACTATTTAAGGAAAACATTAGGAGAAGTTCGGCATGAACTAAGTTCAGTGTGCTTATTGAACATGTGATTATGGCATTCGACGGATGTGATTATGTAGAGATATTAGTAGATAAAATAATCTACGACTAATATATACGTCGAACAAATGCAATTATCGTATTTGGTATTATCTGAAACTAATTGGTTTGATGCGTCGTATGTGTGAGGAATTTTTGCGTAAAAGTCTATGCACTGTTCTTTAGTTCGACGTATCAATTATCAATACTTTTGATTGTAAAGGAACGGAATGAAACTGGCTCGCTTCTGCAACCTCATCCAACGCAATTCAATATTAATGTTTCAATCATGCCATCAATTGATGAATAAACATCAAATTGTAAGAGCGAGTATTGCGCGTTGATTGTGTATTAGGATGTAACCTAATCCAATTCACAGTGCGCATTTAGCTCAGTTTTATGGTGTCTTCGAACGCTTGTTAAAGTGCGCGCTGTGCAGTCAGAGTTTCAGGTACAATGCCTTCACACTCTATTGTGCACTTCACACTCTTATGTGCATGGTACGCCCACTGTGTAATAATGGGACATTGAGCTGATGATTTGCTTTCATTTGTTCGCTCTTGAATAATTACACCTTCAAGAAATCGCAAAATTAATTCACTCAGCATTAAGTTGTGCTCTTCCGACATGCAATCCAATGGACCTCCAAAGCAACCAGGAAATGATATAAGTTTTGTGGGCTTACAGCTTCCATGTTTGAGATTTCTGCATCACTATACGCGCTGAGACGTAAAGCTTTACGAGCAAGCAAACAAGGAATTGGGAGAGCAGAATTTGATGTGAGTGAACTTCAATATTGGAAGCGGTCGCATGGCGTTGAGTTCAATCTCATGCGACGCAAATTTTCAAGTTGCGGTTGTTTGTCCCAGTTAAAGTCTACAGTACGTGAGGGTGAGGTTATCAAATTGAATTTTGGACTCATCTCGAATGGCCCTGAATTTTAGTTTCACAATTTTTATGTCAATGTGATCGATAGGATGTATTAAGAATAATGTTTCGCATCATATTAAAATAAATATAAAGAAATAATGTTTGACCATGTATGACTATAGTTCTTGTGAGTGGCAGTCAAGAAAAGTGTGAGAGTTGCTTCTTTTCCGTAGTGAAGTATGGAGACGGGCCGGAACCCAACTACAATAAGCATGTCAAAGAAATCTTAATTAAAGCTCTGATACCTGGGTAGCTTTATACTCTGTTTTTTAGCTCCGATATGATACGCGGTAGTTTCAAATTGGAAGATTGGTGTAAGATTTTATTATTTCTGTAGCGGGTGGAGGAATCAGTCGAAGTTAAAAAGAATAAAGTTCATTCACTATCTGCAGGTGCCCATTATTGTACAATCATTTTTTTCAGGTATGAGTTTTCAATCACACGTAAGAATAATTTCTAACTTGCAGCAGGAATAAAACAGAGAGAATGGCTTGACAGTAACAGCTGTGTGATTGCAAAGGTGGACAAAAAGAAAAACCTGAAGCATAACAAGTGAATTCTTTTCGTAAAGTAGATTGAACTTAATTGTACTTTAATTGTTTGCCCGCACCACGTTTCTTCCGCGGATGTGTTTTCGCGGTCAACCAAAATTAAAATTGTGAAGTTTGTCAAGTGAAGTCGAGATGAAGTGGATTATGACTGACTTGTTCTCTTCACTGGGGTGTTGCTGAGGCAAAGGCTTATTGTTGCTGAAGAGGCTAGTTCATATGAGGTGAAGACCGTGTCCCGGAGGTGAATAGATTACGTATGTAAAGATCATAATTTCGCTAATGTGAAGGACTCATTACGTGATGAAGGAGCTCGTGTTGCCGAAGTGATGGGTTCAACTTCATTAATGGGATGTGAAGGCGTCTGTGCAGCTTACATAAATAAAAGGGTGGCGAAATCACTGAGGTGGAAGTTCGAGTTTTTTTGCGGCATGATGAAATTTTTGTGCCCGTTATTTGCGCTTAAAGGTTCCGAGTGAGCGTGAAGTTACACGACAATCCTGCGTCTCTCGTAAGGAATCGAATGACAGTGTTATCGTTATTAAGTATTAATATTAAGGCTAGGGAAGTTATCTTCAATTTTCTCAAGCAGAGTACAAGGTAATTGTTCTTAACTTTAGGTTTGCACTGCGTACGGAAATGCTTCTCGAGACCTGACCTGCGTAGAGAACTGGGCAGCTTGAGAAGTTAGAGAGCAGTGCGCTAATGTTCAGCTTCCCTGGGCCCGGCAGGGAGACTTCGCATACCATCAGGAAGTAGGGGATCAAATAATGTTCGATTTGTCGAAAATACCATTGAATTTAATCATAATCTAATAGTGTTATTCATAATACAATGGCGAAAGACTGTGCTGTGAATCAGACTGATGGGAGTGCCATGCAGTGGAATTTTTCGCGTGAACTGGAGCTTCTGAAAATCTTTATGACTAAAAGTGTTAATTGCTATTGAAGATTAAGAAGATATTAAGGCGTCTAGCTTATGGAACTCTACTCTTCTCTTTCATTTCATAACTTTTAATAGATAATTAATGATGACATGAATAAAAACAGTTGCGAATATTACCATGGTCGGTCATTATCAAAATGGTCTAAATTTTTTCTGATTCAAGTTATTGTATGAAATGAGATCAAGCAAATAAAATTGAATATTTATACGTTTTCAAAATTATAAGGCCACTGTAGTCGAATTTCAGCACAGACCGAAAAACTAAAAGTGAATCCATGCCCACTGTAAGCAAAATCAGAATGAATCTCGAGTTCATTTATTTTTATAAATAAAAAATGTTGACTTACACGAAAACCATTGAATTCCTTTACAGTCACAGACACAGCAGTTCAGCAATATGAAGCATTTTTGCGGGGCAGGTTTTGCGGTGGGTTTCACGATTTGTTATTCCACCGAACATATTTGCTAACGCATCAGTTTGGGTCTGAAATACCATCGAATTGAGAGGATATTTTTCGCACCATTGAGGGAAATTGAATGGAATTTAGTGTATAAGTGTTGATAACTTTTGTAAAGATTAATTGTTTGAGATGATCTTATTCTGTTCAGATGGGCGTACAAATACACGATGTTACGTAAACGAATTCATGTATTTACTCTTGAAAGAGTAAAACATGGATATTGTATAGTTCCGCGTCGCAGAGCGTTGCAAATGCAACGCGCAGAGTTTGAGTTCACGTTTGCGATTTTACAGTCGTATTCAGCGCGCTACTTCTGCTTTAGCCTCCATTTCAACCAACGCCGCTCGGATAAGGCAAAAGCGACGGCCTTAGGTTTCAGTTTTTAAATCTCATTTCCAGATTTTTCCCATTGTTGAGCGAGCAAATGTAAACATTTAGCTCCTTGAATTTTCGCCTCGAGCCACTCATTTTTTCAGCCGCTGTTTGGCGAGCTCAATAACCGGACTTTTCTGACGGGCTTGCAGTCTCAAGTTTTGTTGGTTTACGAACACTCTTACTTGTCCGCTGTCATTTGCCGCTCATTTTTCTGTTATAATTCCTTTGTAGCGTATAGTTCAGCTCCGAATGGCGGCTTCTGCTCGTCAAGGTTTGGGTACAGCGTCTGAAGATTGCGGCTCTTCAATGAAGGATTTATCGCCGGGAATTTTCAATCGGAGTGTAGTTATTCGAAACCTTCTAAGTCACTAAGCGCTACTCGAACGAGAGATATCACAGCTATCCCTCGGCGCACTTAGCTAAATATGCCAGTCCTCTAGTAATACTTGAGAAGCAAAGATGGCTCTTTTCAAGTCTCTCAGATCTGAGCGAGATCAATAACGTTCCTTAGTACATTGGATTGCTCTATACTGAAGCAGATGTACTCTTAAAGGCTATGCTTGCTCGACTGTATTCTGGCACTGTTTCTGAGTGAATCTTTACTAGGAATTTAAAAACGAGGAACACTGCTCGTAGGTTAATCATTATTTAATTAATATTACACATCGTCAAATCTAAACGTTTCGGAGTCCAGCTCCATCTTCAGTAAGTACAGTCTGAAAAACATAAAAAGACAAAAAGTTCGTCAGACATGCCAAAAAAGAAAGAAAATTGATAGAGACACTCATGTAAAAACTCCAGCGGATAAGAACGATTCATACTTTTTAAAACGGGTTTTTCTTTGGCTATGAACAACGATTCCAATATTTTTAGTTCCGAATCATTAAACGCATTGCACAGTATTTCGAATTGATCTTCAGAGACTGCAGCACCACACTTCTCTGCATGGAGTCGCACAGAAGAATGAGGCGGTTGCGCAAGAAGCCTCCCGGTACGGTTTGGGTTTTTAGCTTCTGTAGCTTCAGGTTCAAAGTTAATGCAATTAGGACGCTTGTGAACAGAGCTTACAATATTTGCTCCAATTTTAACGACCTTCGCAATGAATTCAATTTCCTGCACTCTATTTTCCGTAACAACGGGCTTCCTTCTTCCGTAATCTACACCAATGTTAAGAGGTTTTTGGCAAAAAAGTATTCAAAAGTTAGTGCCAATGTCGACCCTGTTCAACGTTTGTATTGCAGTTTTCCTTTCATTGGCCAGTTATCTGAGAAGATGTCCAGAGATTTGGGGCTGCTTTTCAATCGCTATTTTCCTGACGTATAATTGTGCCTGATTTCTGTCAATTTATTTAAAATAGGCTCATTTTTTCGGTATAAAGATGTACTTCCGAAGCGAATGAGGGCGTCTTTAAGTTTACGAATTTAGTTGCGAACAGTGTACGTCAGGCTATGTCGGTGTGACGACCTTGCCGTTTTATGTACGGATTGCCCAGCATCGTGGAATTAGTCATCGTACCAGGAGGCCTCTTGCGCAACCGCCTAATTCTTCTGTGCGACTCCATGCAGAGCAGTGTGGTGCTGGAGTCGCTGAAGATCAATTCGAAATGCTGTGCAAAGCGTTTAATGATTCGGAACTAAAAATTTTGGAATCATTGTTCATAGCCAAAGAAAAACCCGTTTTAAATAGTATGAATAGTTTTTATCCGATGGAAGTTTTTACACGAGTTTCTCTATCAATTTTCTTTCTTTTTCAGCATGTCTGACGAACTTTTTGTCTTTTTATGTTTTTCAGACCGTACATACTGAAGATGGAGCTGGACTCCGAAACGTTTAGATTTGACGATGTGTAATATTAATCAAATAATGATCAACCTACGAGCAGTGTTCCTAGTTTTTAAATTTCTAATGAACATTCGATTAAAGAAAAATGATTTTCCTCAAAACCTTTATTAGGTTTTGCTGTTTTTCTCTCTTTCGATTTTGCTCTTCGAGTAACCTTATTATTACTAACAATTTTATGGTTGCATTCTCATTCGCTTTCATGAATCTGAAATGCATCCTGCTACTCAGTTTCATCTTTGCTAATCCCTATTTCTCTTACTGCGTCTTTTCCTTCCACAGTCGGCGTCGTTTGAATGGCCTGCGTTGTGACGCCTTGTGTCCCCACACAGAAACGACTCACCTGACCTACTTGGTCCGTTATTTATGCTATATTTACATGAGTGTACGTATCTATATAACATTGTGTTTCGCTACATTTTGACTCATTGCTACCGTACACCATTGCATTTCAACTAAAGATTGTAAAAAATTAAAATTGAATACCTCATGACCTATCAAAAGTACGTATTATTTGCCATCTTAGATTTCTAAAATTTAATAAGTTATCCATGAGCGTTATCTCCGTTAAAATAATTTTTTAAGAATAGCTCCGATAAAGTTCTCACTGAACATAGCTCCATTCGCAGGATGCGCTCACCAGGAGATGAGACATTCGCAGGAGGCGCTCAACAGGAGAGGAGACATTCGCAGGAGGCGCTCATCATGAGATGAGACATTCGCAGGATGCATTCAACAGGAGATGAGACATTCGCAGGATGCGTTCGACAGGAGAGGAGACATTCGCAGGAGGCGCTCAACAGGAGAGGAGACATTCGCAGGAGGCGCTCAACATGAGATGA
>JACJUY010002381.1:0-15182 GCA_014220935.1 Platorchestia sp. MABIK | reverse complement strand
GACAGTACACCTGGAAGAGACTGCACACCTGGAAGAGACAGCACACCTGGAAGAGACAGTACACCTGAAAGAGACAGCACACCTGGAAGAGACAGCACACCTGGAAGAGACAGCACACCTGGAAGAGACAGTACACCTGGAAGAGACAGCACACCTGGAAGTGACAGTACACCTGGAAGAGACTGCGCTCGCTCTCATGAGAAATATATCACCTAAAAGAGGCAGTTTAAATCCAATGTAAACTCAATTACATTCTCCATTTTTTGACGGCTCGATGAATGAATCAAGTTCACAAAAAGTTTACTTGAAACTCCGCCGATTTTCATGGAACAGAGCTGCGTGCACAGCACTCGATCTATTGTGAGCGGTTTTCATTTCATCTCATTTTGCCAGTAAATTATTCTATTTCCTAACTCTGTATATAATACCGTTCCGTCTCATTTTCTTTGGTCAATTTCTCTCTCAGGTGTGTTGTGATGCGAAAGTCCAGGACCTGGATAGATTGACGTGTTGCCCATTCGCCCCCGCGAAGAGTCCCGCTGTGGCGACCACCACCACCAATGGACCGTAATACCTCACAGCTGTTCTGTGACAGCAAAAGCTAATGCTTCTTAAGGATGAGTTATAACTTTTATTGCTTCCAATCTCTAGAAATTTGGGAAGTTGCAGCGCGTTGGTGTGGTCCAGTGAGTTGTATGAGCTGGAGATGATCGGAGATGCAGGGTTGCTATTTTAGAAAGACCTAGTCCGTGAGATGCTCGTTTGTTTCAATGAAAATATTTGAATACGTAGTCATCTCAGATATTAAAAAGATTGATCCTCATGGGGAGCAGAGTAGATTCTTTAGCGATATAGCGAAAGTTTTTTTCAGAACTTGTACTTCGCGGATGATTTGACCCAGGATATTTGGCCGGGACTAGCAATGGGTGAGACTAACGAAATTAATAACGCATTCCACCCATGGAAAGTTCTCAGCGGCTAAAAAAATAGATTAAAATACGTTATCCTATGTATTTCTCCATAATATATATATGAAAATTTCACATGATAAAATGGAAAGAAATGGTAACTTAGTTCTTGAAGTATTTAGCGCTTGCAAAATGCGCAAACCTTGCCGTCGTTCTATACACTGATCCCACCTGATCAGCGGCTGTTAAGTCTGAGGGCTCTGCATCCAATGTGATAAATAGAATTCAATACTTAATTACTCATGTATAATATCGAAAATTTATTAAAAAGAATGAGGAGTATTAAAATGTATCAGTAATCTCATCAGCATTTCGCTGCATGACGTTCGTTCGATACTGGAATCGCGGCTTTACTTTCCCCCAAAAAACAAAGCCAAGCCCACTGTGCTGTTTACTACTTTGTTCAGATACTTTAGTCACGATTTTTTCCGTTTGAGTTATCCAAAAGCGAAAAGTACAAACTAAAATGAGGTAGGCCCTTTATAGCAAACGGATTGATTGATTGATTTACTGTTGGAAATAACAGTAAATGGACGAAACACAACATTGTTAACATCTTTTTGCATGGAACCAAACAGGCTTGAATTGTCAGTGGTCAATACCGATGATTCTTGGGATTCTTCATTGTAATCGATGACCCCACTCCTTGAGCAGCTACCCGGAGTTGAATAAATGACACTTGGGTGTGTCGATATTCTTCTTTCTATTCATTGCCCAGCTTAAACAATGCCAGTTTACTGCTGCTGACTGCTAAGAATGGATAATTAAATTTCTTGCTCAACTCTTTATCATTGAATTCTTCAAGCAGCATGAATCATTCCACAAGTGAGGAACTGTTCAACAAGCGTTGAATGAACGTGTACTAAATCGTCTCTTTTATTTTTCATTATTTGATACATTTTGAGTGAGCATGTTTAAGTAGAATTTTTTCAACTTAGTCATGCTGTAAGTATGTTCTCCCTGATTAGTACTCTCTCAAATGTACTCACAAATTATTTCTTTCAAATTGATGAGCGATTGGTCTTTTGGTTTCACATGTTCAATCATCGTTTCCGTTCATCATCTTTGACTGATGTAGTATACATTCGCAGAATTCTGTAGCTCATGAGTCAATATAAACGGAAAGGAGTCCGTCAAGGCGTTCTCTACGAAGTGTCACCGTCTTTTTGTAACCAACGTTTACAGACTATTTCTAGCGTGAAGTAAGCTCACCTTACTTATGAATTTTCTTAAATTTTCAATCATGGGCATGAATGTACGTTTGCCACATGTTTAGTTAAGTCCACCAACTTAAAATTATTCCTTGCAAACATTTATAAAATCCAAAATATTAGTGCGTCCATTGCCATTTTCGAAAGAAATATCCTAATTTTGGAATGAAAGTGTTTTCTGAAGTAATTTTTTCGCGATGACCACTAACGTAACTTTTTTCCAAACACCCCGAGAATTAGGCTCATGAAGCGCACACATGCATGGTACGCTGACGCTCTATTCATTGACATCTGAACACAATGAAACAACACAGCAATCAGTGGATATAGTACACTCATTTCAATAGGAAAAGTTGCTCACTTTGTATGGTTTTTGTCACTGTTTCATGACCGAACACGTACTCGAAGGAAGTTCTTTCTCTCCTTCTCTCTTTTATGTTCCACTTGAGTCCTCGACAGGGATTGTTTGCTGCTTTTTTTCAATATAAGAGAGAAATTCTAGACTCTTGCCATTGTTCTGTTCGGCGCCAGAGAAACAATGAGAGATGTGTGGGATACTCAGACCCTCTGTGTTCCGTGCTGAGAGCGGGATTGCTTCTGTGACTTGCAATTGCTGGTGGGCTCTTGTTTTTGATCGATTGCGATTTCTGGGGATTGTCTCGAAGCAGTGACAGAGTGCGTTTATAAAGTGATTGGTTGTGGATATTCTAGGTGATTACACAGCGTGACTGCTACCCAAACACTGGTACTGCGGAGAAATGTGAATATTAACAGTTCTATTTGGTTATCTCCACGACAAATTTTGAAGGTTAGGTCTGTGTTAGTCGCAAATGCCCAAGCGCTCATCACTATAAGTGCAGCACTGCTGCCAGCTGGCGGTTTGCACAAGGTACTTTGTGTGAACAGGTCACTGACGCTACAAGTACCATTGATTCATGTGATATATGGCAGCAAATATTCGGTATACTTTGAAAAAAGAGGGAGGAACTAATTTAGGAAGAGAAACATATTAACCTTTCTACCAGAAAATGAAAAGGAAAACGAAAAATACTTGAATAACAAGTTAAGGTCTTCTTTTTTTTTGGTTGTCGTTCGATTATCAACAGAAAAGAGGTTACCATCTACGTGGTAGGAGCCAAGCCACTTAGCGCCGCGCCCTACGCAGATGAAATAGTTAAACCTATATGTTATCGAACTATTTTTATTGTAAATGATGCAGCACAATGTTTATCAACGAAAACCGTCGCTTTATCGTTTGTGCAGTATTAGTGCACTAGCAGAGCAGCCATTATTTCCTTCCATGGTGACCACCAAATTTTGGAACTGAATGTAAAGCAGTCGATGGCAATAAAAAGCTATGGCCATAAGTGGCGCAAACACAAATGGTACGACCAAAAGTTGTACGGCCACAGGTAGTACGACTGCAAGCGACACAGCAACATGTAGTAAAACCACAAATAATTTGACCACAAAGAGCACGGCCACTGGTAGTACGGTGAAAAATGGTACGATAAAAAGATGTACTGCCACAAGTGGTCCGACCACAGGTACTATGTCCATAGGTAGTACTATCATAGATGGCACAACCGCAAGTTCTAAGATCACGGGTTGTACGGCTGCTAATGGTCTCGCCACAGGTAGAGCGGGCACAACTGGTACGGCCATAGGTAATACGACCGCAAATGACACGGCCACGAGTAATACGGTCATACATGGTAAGGTCCTAGGTACTACGGCCACAGGTAATATGGCCACGGGTAATATGACCACAAGTCGTACGGCCAGAGGTACTACGGCCATTGGTAGTATGGTCACACGTAGTTCGACCGCAAGTAGGACACATACAGGTAGTACGACAAATGGTTCTACGGGCACAAGTAGCATAACACAGGTCGTACAAATACAAGTGATACAGTCTCAGGTAGCACGACCACACGTGGTACGGCCGCACGTGGCACAGACAAATGTGGTACGGACACCTTGTACGACCACAAGCGGTAGGGCTGCAAGCACACAGAGTTGTACCTCCTCACATGAAAGCGAGAGAGAGTGGAAGAGTGAGAGAGAGAGAGGAAGAGTCCAGCACATTACATTATTTAGAACTGGGCATCGTTGTTGGATCCATTCATTAAAGTGAGACTGATCTGCACTTAAGTTGTGGTGCAGCTCGGTAGTGTTGGCACCAGCAGGCAATCTCCAGGCGACTGTAGTGCCTCGGCACCTCTCACATTCGCTGAAATGACTGAATGCTGTTGGAAATCAGAGCACCATTTGTAAACGCTGCACCGCACAGCGCCCTTGTTTAGCCCGTAATTCTATTCTGAGAGGGAGCTAAATTGCAGAAATATAGCGGACAGTTATCCGGCCTTGCCATGGTTAGATTTGTATTTTTGCAGCGCTGATGATACGTGACTATTTAGCCGTGCTGAACACTCGTGTGAACTTCGTTAAGCAGAACGCGTGTGCAATAAAATTTTAATCTGGTTATTAAATGCTGCACGTGCCTCGTGAGCGTTAGTGCAGGCGCCACCAAGAACAGACGATGTAATCGCTTTTGTATGCGCATGCTGGCGGTAGAACTGACGCTGTAAATGAGCATGCGCTTCCATTGGAAGTAAACAAAATAAGCCATCATTCTTGCGACAGACAAAAATGTACGTTTTTTGATAGTTTTACTGTAGTAAAATGAACATGTATAATTAATATTCTACCTATTATATTGTGTTTTCCATACAATATAACCGTATACTGTTGAACGCCCGTGTGAAACTTGTGAAATACACTATGTCAAGAATACTCTCGACTAGATATGTTGTACACATAGCTTGTTGGACACTACTAAACGCTTCATGCAGCAATTGCCTTTACCAATCAAACCCTTGCGTTAGTTTCAGTTCACTCTAAAAAGCTTAACTGAATGCGCGCCATCATGCATGTGGTTCGTGTGTAGTTCGGTTTGTGCATATTGTGCATCATTGAACGAGGGTATATATATACATGTATATTACCCACCTTACTTTCTAGGAGAATATCGTTAAGCTGAGAATCGTGTATGATGCGTTATCGTTTACAGAGCCTTTTTGGGAGTCTAATATTTATCGTAACTAAACGGATGGCCCTACATGGTTATTAAATAAAAGTTCAATTTTTAGAATAATATTTCATCAACGCCGATTACCTGCATTTCCATGCATCCAAGCATCAAGTCCAAATCCGATATCAATTAAAAAGAGCTCACTCGTTAATAACAGTGCACTGTTTTGTACATTCTTTCTTTTAAATTTCTTAAATGATGCAACGAGATGAACGTATTGAATTCCAATTTAGATTCAATTAGTTTGCGTTGTTGACGAGTCTATGCTGAGAACGTTGGAGCAAAAGTTTTGTAATTATTCTTAACTTTTTCCATACGAGGTCATCTATTCTAATAACTTTTGGCCGATGATCGCTGTTGAGTGAAAGGATTGCGATTCGCTTTTTCGCCTTGAGGCTTAGCTTTTGATAATACAAGGTAGCCTGTATGCTAGGAATATCCTGAAAAATAGTTGCAATATCATTTCAGATGCTAAAATGTTTGTTTCATTTTAAAAAAATGTGATTTTAAAATGTTCATGCAGCAGATCATTGCTAACAATAATCATTAAACAATGAAATGAAAATGTTTTCTTTAGCGTTTGTAGTTTTTTCGCAATTATTTTCTAACGGGATATTTTTAAGAGTCATTCTGTATAAGATTATTAGATGGTAACATTGCGTTCGTTCAGCGCGTCCTGAAATTCTGAAATTCCATCACGAATCTCGCCTCCATCAGCACACGTGCACCCTCACCGCTCGCCTCTAGCTCAGTCATTGCATGTGAACAAAATATAATTGAATTTTTCTGTGCTTTTTTCGTAGTTTTTTTCAAGTTCCTTTATCCTCATCGTCAAGCTCGGCACTTTTATAGTCAACTCTTTCGCAGTCGGTAAAATTAACCCTCTCGCAGTTCAATATGTTGCTTTAGATCCTGTACTCTAATTTCTCCGCCTTTGATCTCAATGAACTTATGAGGAATTAACATCCATAAAAAACTCTCTTGACAGATGAAATAATTCATGTTTCCCTTTTGGAATTACCTCTTAGATAATTTTTGCGAGGACCTAACGAGATGCAAGCAGCTCGGCGATTCGATTGATCCCTTCTGTCAATTTTGTGTCAGCTTTTCTTTTCATTCCTTCCAAAGGACAGTTTAGCTCCTGCAAGGCGAAAGCTCAAATTCTCGACTAACGTCCATTGAAGCTTCAATCCCCCAAAACTGTTTGAGATTCATCAAAGAGGATGGAAGGCTCACATTTGCGCTCATCATGACTGACATTATCCCCGCGATAAGGTTAAAAAACACAAAAAAAGGAGGCGAATTGGAGTCTTATCTACTGCGTGTGTACAGGTATTGTAGACAGATGACTAGGCATGTTCAATGCTCTCGATTTGCAAGTTTTGATCCTTTTGACGGATAATGAAAACTACTAAGTGGTTAGAAGAAAAACTTAACTGATCCCTCGCCGCTCAAATAATTTCCGAATGATTTCCCGAAGCCCAAATTGAATTGTCCGTAATGCGACCTTATTGGGTGCCTAAAATGAACACTGGAAACGTGACAAATAACGTCGTATAAATTGTTTCTCTCTGAAGGTCACTCTATAAACACAATCTTCCTCAACCTACTGAGATGACTGGAAGGAAACAAAGCAGAATTTGAGCTGCACATGACTGTGGAGCACCGAACAAGAAAAAGATGCTGAAAAGCTCACTAACATTGATTTAAAGTAAACATTTTCACAGCATTTATACAATATTAGATTGTGCCTAAAAATATAAAAGATTTACAATTGAAACAATTCATTTACCACCGGCGATACAGAAGTAGATTGTTTCTTGAGTCAATGTAGTACAACGGTCAAGTTTAAGTATAACTACATCGGGAAAAGATTAGAGATACGAAGTTAGACAGAAAGTGAGTTGAAATTAAAACTTTTGAACTGAGACCTTTGAAACATGATTCCTGTTCTTGGATAAATGAGTAACAGGGGTTGTATATTGTATTATTTTGCGTGTTCAGAAGGAGGTCCTGTGTGCTGAGAACATCTCTGAAATGAGGCGCAGCGCTGTCCAGTGTACGACTGCTGGCTGCTACCACTTACGTTTGTACACACACAACGGAGGTGCGCATCATTACCTCTGAAATTTCTTTCCAATTACGATTTTATAGTTCATTTTGTTTGGAAATACAGGAAACATTAATTTGTGGTTAATTTTTTTAATGTGGACGAAACCTTCATTCAATATGAGGTACCTACTAATAAAGGCATCTTTGTCTGTCGTGAAAGAAACTTTTCAAATTATTATGAACAAAATGCAAGGAAAATTTTCAACTAAAAATAATCGACCATTGATTGATTTTGAGGTAGAATAGTGAATAAATTGATCAAATTTCAAATCGTCTGTAACTCGAATTGAAAATTTTAAGTGTTTTGAACTTATTGAAAAACAAAACCAAGAACGTTATTAGCACCGTGAAAGTTGAGCGACGAAAAAATGGAAACACTAATTTGCCAAAGTTTTTACTCATTCATGAAACATTTGTAGGTAAAAAGGGAGGAGTGGATACATTATGAGTAATTTGTGGACATATTCCCTAAAAAGTGTAAAGAATTTTTCAGCTTCTAGAATGCCATTGAAAGTATGTCATTAAAATACAGTTTGTCACAAATAAGTTTGAAACGAGCTTGGCATGACGATGAAAGAAATCTTTGGAAAATTTGAAAATATGAGGAATTTTTTGAGGAATCGAATCGTGAAGCGCATAAAAAGCAAAAATATGCATTGACCAACATCACTAGGCTGCGAAATTTAATATTTTTGTTAAAAGGGTTGTTTCACTCACGGATTGAAAAAGATCGTTTTGTTTTGTTTTTTTCCTATTTGAATACGTGTGCACAGGCTCCGTTTAGTTTTACTTTAAATTTCGCGCTTCTAGTGTGCGAGATATCGATCGTCGAAGATGCGTGGTAACAGTGTTCGCGCATGAGGTCTTAGACGTAATTTGTAATTTCAAGTTAGCATATTTTCGACGTTTATTGACGTAGCGACTTGGTTCAAACCGTACTTCATTGGCAATTTGACTGTTTTATCAAACACCGGATGAATAGTTTCTTCTCATATCTTTGAAAAACGAAAGTATATGCTTTAGGTCGATAATTTTATTCCATTGTCTCTCATGTAAAGTACAAGTTTTCAAATTTCTAAGAATCTTTTGGCAAATGTTTACTGACGTAACAACTTGGCTTTGAGCTCATTTTATTCGTAATTAGATTTACTACAATTGCCATTGATTACATTTTCAATTTCGTTTTTTAGTTTGTTCATGATTTTCGTAAAAAAATTGATTTTTTTTAAATTTCTAAAATTTCACGAACAACGAATTTGAATGTTGACTCAAAAGCCATCGTAGAATGCTATTTTTTGAGTGCGATGACACTAAAAGCAACTTTTAAAATCAATTGGTTTGGCTTAAAAGTTACCTTGAAAAGTGCCTCCTAAAATTTTTCTTTTCACAATAACTTGTTTCTATGCAAAAATTTGAACCTATTTTCTAAACAAGTTTTGAGTTTTTTCATGTGAACTTTTTCCAATTGGAAGGTATCGTTCACCAAGAATTTTTGTTGGTTGTATGGGGCCAGGCTTACTTGAAATAGCTGACCCTCTCTACGTAGTCAATCTAAAATGGTCAAGTGAACAGACTTACCGTTTGAAATAGTACTGAGACTACTGAAATCGTTAAATTAGAAACAGGGCACATATTTTCGATTGATCAAAGTTGCCATAATATTGAGATGAAACATATATGACCTCATGACTAAGGTGAAGTGAGTTAGTACAATTTCTATACCTGACCTGCTTTGATTAATCACTCCACGATTTTTCAAAAATTACCATGAGCTCAAAATAATTTCGTACACGAACAAGAACTCGTAAATCTAGCTCTAATAGAATGATTCTGTTCGCTTCGCAGCAAGATCAAAAGGACGCTCTTGGGTATCTTTTGGGGATCCTGCTGGTTAGTGACAGGGCACAAGACCATTGTGTACAGTGTTTTTGTTGATGAACTTCTTTGATTTTCTGAACTGTGTTCTTCTCTTTACATTGTGGCCATAATCCGACGCAAGAAAAGTCCATTGCAATTGTTATTGGCTTTAAAAATGGAAAATGTTTCCATACTTTGCAGATCTCTGCTGAGCTCACGTTGACAATTGTCAACGAGACAACTGGGTTAACAAAATCATGTTTTTAGCGGTGCTATTTTTGGTGCTTTTTAAATTGTAAATTTAGCCTGGTCTGTACATCTAATGAATATGATGAGAAGTGGGAAAGCTCCAGGTATGGATGGCTGCACGGTTGAATGTCTAAAGAAAGGAGGAAATGCGGTTGAAGAATGCTTGGTACGTTTGTTTAATGTGATTTGATGCCAGTAAAGTGCCTGTAGATCGGAGTAGCGCGTGTGTAGTTCCGTTGTATAAGGGGAAGGGTGACACGTGTGAGTGCAGCAATTCCAGAGGTATAAGTCTACTGAGTATCGTTGGGAAGCTGTATGGAAGAGTTTTAATTGGAAGAGTGAGAGTGATGACGAAAGGTGGCTAGTTGAAGAACAATGTGGTTTTAGAAGTGGTAGAGGTTGTGTGGATTAAATGTTTGCTGTGAGACCGGTGAATGAGAAATACTTGGCGAATGGAAAAGATGTATATTGGACATTTATGAAGGAGGCGTATAACAGGAAAAACTGCGGAGACTGGTTGCAGAGTTTAGTAGAGTGTGCGAAAGACGTAAGTGGAAAGTGAATGTAAATAAATGCATGGTGATGAGATGTTCAAGAGGTGGTGTGTTTGGAACATTGGATGTGAGGATGAATGATGAAGTGTTAGAGGAGGTAGAGCATTTTAGGTACCTCAGATGGGACGTGGCTGTGAATGATAGTATGGAAGTAGAAGTGAGTCATTGAGTGTACGTGAAAGCTGCAAGACATTGGGCGCAATGATGAAAGTTTTTGAATGCAGTAGTATGAGTATGATTGCTAAAAGGGGACTGTTTGGAAGCTTAATCGTGCCAGTTTTACTGTATGGAGCTGAGTCTTGGGGCTTGAGAGCAGCTGAGAGGAAGAAGCTGGATATGTTTGAGGTGTAGTGTTTGAGGAACATGTTTGGAGTAAAAAGAAGAGATAGGAATAGGAATAAGTTGTTTAGGGAGCAGACGGGTGTTGTCAAAAAGATTAGGCGGGTGGGTGAAAGAGTGCTTGGATGGTTTGGGCATGTTGAAAGAATGAATGTTGAGCGGCTGGTGAAAAAGATTTATACGTCGGAGGTGAGTGGTATTAGAGCGCGAGGAAGGTCACAGATGAGTTCGATAGATGGGGTTAAACGTATACTGTAGAAGAGGGGTCTGATTGTGGACGTGGCGAGAGGGATGACTGCGGACAGAGGTGAATGGAAGCAGTGTATAAGGATGTAATCATTTGACGCGGTCACTGGAAGCCTGCCCGCATGTGACGGGGTATTGTGTCCTGTTGTGTACGGGGGGAGGCTGCGCACAAATGAAGCGGTAGGACTAAACCAGCTGTGACTGTCGGGCCAGACTGTGGAAAAGGGTTGTACTGGGCTGCTATTGATCCAGGCAGTTCTGGTGCAGCCTGTCCTGCTTCTTTCGCCTCCTAGTGACTAAGAATGAATGAATGTGGCTTGCTGTCGTCTATCCTCCCGTAGGGAGGAGGAGCCTGGTATATGTATGTATGTATGTATATGTGTGTATATATGAAATGTTAAGATCTTTGAAAATTTTGGATATTGTCGCAGAATTCAAAAGTGTTTCATGATTCGAGCGTTATATCAGTTCTACCAACTTACCTCATGGGTTTTTCTTCATGTATTTACTCAGTGAACATAATTAAGGTAGAAATATCCCAACATGATGTTACAAGTATTTTTTTAGAACGTTGTAGATAGACTCGTGCAAAGTCTGAAACGTGTGTTTAGAACAGAACGTTCGCAGTGACGTCGGTTATTTTTTGACAGTCATTCTCCTCGAGAGCTCAACTGCGGATGTCTGGAGTTGTATGCCCATGTCCTCAAGCTTATAATATAGAAACACAACTCCATTATTAGAATTCTCCATAAAGAAGCGAGGGAGCGTAAACAATAGGGACCATTGTACAAGTTCTGCGTTTAACGGCAACTCGAATGCTAGACTTCGAAATTCTGAGGAATATATGGCTAGATGCTAAACAGTAAGTAAAATGTGGGAAAATTAATCTTTTTGAATGTAAAAGAAAGAAAATAATTGTTAATATAATGGTAAGAACGAGCTTTTCTAAGGGAAACATTAACATAATTTGATATCACAGAAACCTACTCCAAGTCCGACAAAGCAGAGTTTGGGAGTAGGTTGACTCACCATTCTTGCAGAATAAGCAAACCTTCCAAAATTGACTTCATATTTGGCTTTTGGCGTCGTTAATTCCGTTGGAATTAGCAGCAAAATTGGACTCCTTGTCCACACAATAAGTGGAGATCCCATTGCCACCGGGATTCAATTTGAGAGCTACTCTTGAGATGAAGTTGCCTTCATTCGTCGGGAAACAACAGTACACTGTTTCCTGCTATAGATTTCTGAATAATATTCAAACACGTTCTGTGACGCGAATCGTAAGCTAACACTCAGTGCGTCGCATGTAAATATTTATTCTTCCAGCGCCTGAAAGGATGCCTGGTTGCAGTAAGACCGGGCCGAATGCAACGGACGAAGAAATAATTCAGCAACTCTAGAAGTGCCAGGCTGACTCAAGTTTATACAAACTATGCAATCCCGTCATGTTGAATGCCTTTAGAACCACAAAAAAGTAATTTTCCTAGGTTAGACTCACAGCATCATCGTTAAAAAATAATTTTTCGTTCGTAAACTTGTAACTTGTGATTAAAAAAATTAGTTAGCGTGTGGCAAGTGTTTCAGTAATTAGAGACCTGGATGCTGGGTGTATCCGGAGTGTTTCCGGAATGGAAAATATTCTCAACTTTTATGATTAAGTATATTTGAGCGTTTGAGAACTGAAGTTTAATTTCGAAAACTTCTGATAAAAAACGAGGCATTAGAAACATGGAAATTTTGTTCCATGTTCTAACCATTGTTAAAAATGAACGCCATTGGCCACAAAATAGGACTTTCCGAAGCCAGAAATTCAAATTCGAATTTACCCGCGGCTAAACTGCGTCCATTAAATCGTTAAGAGATTCAACGAAATTTATTCCATAAGAAGGCAGGCGCTGCAATCGAGAGCCAAATCGTCCAGTCGCTGGCTGCGCAGGATGCTTCTTATTCTCCTCAGCGACTTTTTGATTGACACGTGAAATTGACTTCACAAATTCCAAGGTTAGATGAATTTGGAATGAGGAATAAAAGTTAAAGTGAAAATTAAATGGTACACACAAGCACATCTGGTGCTGTTGTCGGAGTCAGCCTTCCTGAGAACGGAAACTTTGTTGACCTTCACTGCAAAGTGTGCAGAAGCACTTCATTTATAGAGGTACATGCAGGTGGAGTTTCCAGCTTATGAATTTGTTTCTAACCCTCTATTCGGCTACATTTTATCGACGAAACTTTACATCTTCAAACGAATTTTTGAAAACTTTTCACTTATTATTTTTGATTGCTGGACTTACAGACAGCTAAACTTGTATGAGGCTATTTTTGATACACAATGTTTTGAAAGAGTTTGTTGTTTTTTTTTGTGAAAACTTATCCCTATCAAGCAAGGGGTTAATGATATCTTATGAAAATATTATAATTTAGCGTAGTCAATGTTTGTACATGTGTCCGAAATCGCTTTCGCACTGTCATCCTGTTTCTGAGTGAATGCTAAAATTTCGTCAGATACTGGTCTTTAATGACAGTGAGCATTCACAGTAGAGAAAAACCCAGAAATTGAATACCTTGCCAAGATAATTCCCATCAAGGTGGTTAGCCTTAATATCTGAATTAGCCTTGTGAGAGCGATTTAGATAAGCACTTGAGCATTACATTTTCCAGATGATTTTTATAATGAAATTATTTTTTCACCACCAAAACTCGTTCAATTGATACTATTGTGAAATTTTTGAAATCACCGATGTTACGACTGAAATTCTCAATCGTGAAAGTAGTTTTTGTGTTGAAATAAAACTATAAAATCGTATCTTTTACAAAAGAAAAAGATCAGTTGTGCAGTGGGATCTCACGTTGAGCGCAAGAAGAGACTGACAAGATTGTGCTGTAGTTTGACGTTAATGTAATGACAATAAAGGCTTCCAGTCAACGCCATGGTAGCCTTCATCTAGCAAACTCTTGACGCTGTGCGGAGCGAGTCGTGTCTTCGGAGGTGCGGTGCTGACGAGATTGAATTACTCCTGCCACAAATGTAATCAGGCCACACATTGAACGTTGCAATTTGAATCACGATGAAATCCGCTCGCTCGAACCAGAAAATGAATTATTGTCAGACGGTGCAGTTGTCTTTCTCGGAAAGGGAACTGTTGTCTCGTTGTAATTCGAGGCGGGAGCCCTGAACCTTCGCTCATGGGGCAGGAGAGACACCGCTGTCTTGCCCAAACCTGAACTCAATTGCAGTTTTACAGACAATTTGATTACGAAACAATGAGGACTGTGCCTTCGTTCCTCACAAGGGTAATTGTTGACCTAAATGAGAGCTCGACTTCACTTAGAAAACGAGACTTGGTACGAAATAAGGTTAGCGAAGTTCTCTCTCAGAAACAAACTTTGGCTTGCAACGGCTATGTCAAACTTGGACTGAACGCAACAGGAGAACGTTTGACACGGAAAAACGTTGGTAAGTTCGAATTCACATAAAACATAGTTTGGCATGGAGCAGCAAAGCTACTTTCATTTCAATACAGAGCTGTAAATCTACTCTTATTTCAATAGCATTTCAGAAATGTTGTACAGCGAACAGAGCCAACAATGTACAGTGTTGGATACGTTCATTCTCACACTGCTTCAACTTTCGTGGCTGTTTGCTGCGTAACGAAAAGCGCTAACTCAATTTACACATAGCGTAAAAAGCTGTGGAGCGCCGTTGGTATTGTACGTTGCGAACAATAGATGCACCAGCAGAAGTTGCTAAAGAATGTGATTCTGACGGTCGGGAAGGACTATGCGATTATTGAGGGGGATTCTGCGCATAAAGTGGATCCAACTTACGGAGAACAGCTACGTCGGATGAGGCCGGGAAAAGGGAATACATCAAGATAACAGAGTGAGTCAGATCAAGCAAACACGACTCTGTTATCTCTCCCTCATTGAGTAATGGACGAACAATAATTTCAAATGCATACGATAATTGAGAATTTTTTAGAGACATCTGCGTCTAACGCCTAGTGCATGGCGTGGCTTATGACGATCATAACATCTCACGCGTACAGAGCGTCTCGTCCGCTACGCCAGATGCAAGGCGCTGAAAGACGGCGGTCAAAACCAACAGGAATGGCCGCCCAGTTTGGGTGTAGTTCTTAAGTGAAGCAGTTTTTGATTTGGCGACTTGTAAGTATGAACGAACTATATCTGCACCCAGAGGCGGTAGCCAGTAGACAGTAATGCAGTGCAGGCTGCAGGGAAACTCAGCCGAAGTGAACTGTGTTCAACGAAAATGTGAGTCGTCTAATACTGCTGCACGTGTGTTAAATAAAATGTACACACGCGCACATACAGTAGTACACACAGCAATGCACACAATAGCACACTCATCAAGCAGCACACACAGCTATACATATATAATAACACACACATCAAGCAGCGCACAAACACAGCATCACACTCATAATAGCACACATATCAAGCAGCACACACACACAGCAATACATACATAATAGCACACACATCAAGCAGCACACACATCAAGCAGCACACACATCAAGCAGGCACATCAAGC
>JACJUY010002380.1:98402-109069 GCA_014220935.1 Platorchestia sp. MABIK | reverse complement strand
CGACTCCGACTCCGACTCCACCACATTCGAAAATGCGACTCCGACTCCGACTCCGACTCCACACACATTCAGAAACGCGACTCCGACTCCGACTCCGACTCCACCCTAAAACATGCGACTCCGGCGACTCCGACTCCCGACTCCGACTCCGCAACCCTGATTTAATATATGTTTTTTTGTGTTCGTTATTCTATCATTTATATTGCGATTTGTTTTCTTTTGAAAAGAAAAGCAGATAAATAATATCATTAGCTGCTCGATTTGATACCTGCGTGGATTGAGAAGAAGCGTGTTACTTGCTATACTCGTGCAACGAGACTGTTTTGTTTATGATTAGAAAGTAAAAAAAGTGTCGCATTTTTACGTGTTCTCCCAGTTAAAAATTCATGCCGTTTTTAGGTCGACAGGTAGCAGAACATAGTGAAACATGGCCGCGGAAGGTCAGAATGTTCCGCTGTCGGCCGCTTTCGGCCACAATTTCCCATTCGACGGCTATTTGCTAGTCTAATTTGGACATAAAAAAGCCGGAAAAATCGATCTCTTGCCCAAGGCCGGTTTCAAGAAGAGAATGCCAGCTTTCGTTCGACCTATTTGATTAACAGTCCGGCAACATCCATGCCGACTAATTTTTCTCAAATGTTCATTCATAAATGTCGCCTTCGCTGAGCAAATCTATTACACTGGCATGTATAACTAATTAACTAATTTTAAGTAGTTTTTATACTAATCAACTAAAATTGAGATGGGTTTAATAGCCATTTTATTCTTGAAATGAAATGAATAAAAGAATAAATGAAATGAATAAATGACATAGCTTTTCTGAAATTTTACTTTTTATTTACTAAGTATAAAACCTTTTACACTGAGGTAAAAATCAAATCATTTTAGGTCTCTATGAACAGGATGTTCTATTTCTATCACGCCTAATAAAATATGTATAAATGTCAAAAAAAGTTATAAATGCTATTCTCATATAAGAAAACTACTTCATAATGAAGGCGATGGAGAAGATCAATTTTAAAAACAAATTCATTTGAACGTTTCAAGCTCTTAGCTCATTAAAAAAAAGGCCTGCAGATAAATCGAAAAGTAGTTCAATGCTTGCACAATATTAACAGATCCATAATAGGCGAAAACCTTAAAAAATAACTCGTGAAAAAAAATGCACGTAATAGCCTACGAACAAAAGTGAATTGTGACAATGATTACAATATTAAAAGAAATGCAATAGTTTAATAAGATGAATTGCTGTTAATCGGTTTTTTATTTAGATCCCTTCTCGAAATAGTCAAAGATACATACGATAAAAAAAATACGATGAAAACATTGAATAAACCGATAATTGTAAATTTTTATAAATCATATTGTTTAAAAATTTTAACTTTTCAGATCACATACCTGCAAAACCATCGAAATTGGTTGGAATGTGGCATACAGTAAAGCACATTGCAACAGACACTGAGCTAAATGTGTTAAATATGTTAAATTTATTCTTCTATCCAACCTGTACCATGTATAAAGTGCTGTCGTAACACATAAGTTCACCCACTTGTAACTTTCGAGATAATTCTCCCATCGAGTTCAAATTACTCTCAAACGAAAGATTAAAACATTCTTTAGGGAAAATCGTATATGCCAATATTCCTGAGCATTCTCAGACAGCAAAATTCCTTTGCCATGAAAATTAAAGTTGGTACTTGGTAGCTGCCGAGGCAAACTTGCAAGTCAAAACTGTCGACTAAAAAATTGGTAAATTAACCTAGAACCTTTAATATGTGGATAGTCGTAATGTTATAAGGTTTTTAAACGTCAATATAATAATTTTTGCTAGTTTACAGTAAATAATACTATCCTGCTGTGAATCTGAGTACA
This sequence comes from Platorchestia sp. MABIK, assembly GCA_014220935.1. NCBI lineage: Eukaryota > Metazoa > Arthropoda > Malacostraca > Amphipoda > Talitridae > Platorchestia > Platorchestia sp. MABIK. Next base: position 107,197 of record JACJUY010002380.1, on the reverse strand, counting down.
TTTTTTTATCTGCATTCGTGGGAGAGATGGCAACACTCCACGCATATGTTGGCATGCCTGTCACGCGGCCGCCTCACGCCTTTTCGCGGCAGTAGTTTGAGTGGTGTTGTGCGTGAAAGTGTTATGGTGGTTTCTCGTTTATTTATTAAGTTTCAAGGAATGTCGGACAGTATTTCAGTGCGATTATGTAGTACGTCAGACTGTCTCTTTTTTTTCTGCCCTAATAAGGTATAAGGCGTTGGCTCTCACGTGAGTTTATTTCACAGCATGTTGTCAAGTGCCTGGTGAAGGATTGACCTTGTAGTCTCAACAATTTTTTAGTGAGTAAATGTTAAGAATTAACTAATCGATTTTCGAGTTTTCGTTGCTCACATCATGGTAATTAGATCGAAATGGGCATCTTTTATTCTATGCACTTTTTAGTGGAAATGAGTAAAGAGTTGAAGCGGTATGATAATTTTCGTCTTTCATTGCTCGAATGCTCTCGAATAAACGTCGAATGAACGTCGAGGAGAGGACAACAATCGATTCTTGAATTTTTATTACGTGTATAATGGTTATTAGATCAAAATAAAACTTTTCTTTTATGCACTTTCCGTTGCAAACGAATATTTACCGAGTTATAGCGGTAATCGTCTGCTACGTATAACGGTTTGAACTGTTAAGTAATCATCTGCTACCTATAACCGCCGCCGCTGTCCGAGAAGAAACGCTCGATCGCAGTATATCCCGAAACTGAATCTTCAGACGAAGAATAAAGTCTTCTCTCTCTGAAGGCGCAGGTTAGTTCAGTTATTTAGATCCAATTGTTTAGATACCGTAACCCACCCAAAACGTAACTTAACTTAAAAAACGTAAAGATTTTTGCCTCTTAGAAGACGATAATTGCCATGAAGGACAAAAATTAAAATTCAGCTATAACTCGTTAAATACTCGTTTTCCCCAAAAAATGCATGGATTAGAAGTGGTTTATTTAGATGTTATTACCATGATTAAAGCAACAAAATTTTGAAAATCGAATGGTCAGTTCTTAACATTTTTTTTAGTGTGAATGAATAGTAATATACATATATTAATGAGAAGGAACAATTACGCAATCAGGATACCACTCCTGTACGACCAATGTATATTTAATAATTGGGAGTAAACAAGTGTATTTAATTTATAATTTCATCTGTAGTTATAAGAAGCAATAAATGGAAAATATAATCGTGTAAAATTATTCACTAATAATTTCATTCATATTTTACAGTGAGTGTCCATTAGTGTCTGTATGGCTAAGGTAAGATAGTTTAGGTTGGTTTATTCAACTAATCTAACGTTACCTGACCTAATCTAACCTATCATCACGTCAATACCATATTAAAGCATATTTACGTGTCCGTTTCTTCACTTTTACATACAAAGTTCCTATAACTTCATAGGTTAATAACTCAAAAATTACGCATCAGCGAGCAAAATGTCATTCATGTAAAGCGTTCTTTTATGCGTTTCTTTGGAGATTCTTTGAAACAAAGTTGTTAATTTCCTATCAAAGTAAATATTGACGTTTTCATCTTTTACCATTGTTATCCCCTAATTTTATACCGCAGATCGCCAAAGATTCCTGAAGTTTAATTTATTTACTAACAAATTAAAAACTAGTGACACACTGATACCAGAAAAAAGGCCGGGTCAATATTGAATCTCATGTTGTCAATGACTTTTATAACTAAAGTTATTGTGCGAACATAAGAAAAAATATATATATACATGCGCAAAATTTTTCTCACTCTACAATTTGTTACGCAGAAGAGTGATTGTGGTCTCATTCGACGCGGAAAGACTGTAGGAACCTCTTAATGAAAGATTTTTTTGAATTTCGAATTAGTAAAAAAGTTATTGTTAGTTACCATGTCCATCAATTGCGATCTTCCTCGTAATTAACGTTGTTAACGTTAACATATTAACATTATGTTAACATTGCCTGTTTTCGACCGTGGCATCTACTGCTGCGAACAACGAAGGTCAACAGAGACCATCTGCTCCAATTCGACTGTAGACAATTACTTCAATGTGGGTAGAGTGAAGCATTGGGATTTGAGTTTTCCCTCTGTACCCAACGGAGAAAGTCGCCACACAGCGCTGGGATTCGAACCTCCGACACCTTCACTGAAGGGCGGGTTCTTTAACCACACGGCTAAGACGAGCACAAACACTCCACATCTCGACTGCGCAACCTTCATTTTGCTGCAGGTGGTGTGTGGTATAAACGTCAGAATGGAATAGAGCCACTGAAATATCAGCAAAAATAAAAAGTTAGGTCGGTAGAATCCAGAGTTAAAAATGTGAAGGAAAAGGCAAGCTGTGTTTCTTCTGAAAATGATCACGAAAATGTAAAATTACTAGAACTTACCATAGAGAGAAAATCGTACTTACGCTGAGAATATCAATACTGCACCCTGTTGGTGTTGAAAAAAAAGATCTGTTTTATGCCTCTTTTGTGAGCTCAAAATCCATTTGTCGAATTAGTCTGTTGAACAACATCGCCATATGTTGCGTTTTCACTAATTGAAACATTTTTACAGTGGCACTTTAGGACAACGTTTTTGTACGATGAGTTAGACTATAACACTATTGTCTATAGCGCATTATTCCGCAAGATATACATGCGGGACGGTTCAACGGTTCAGAAGCGGTTTAATAAAGTCGCTCATTTATTTTATTAAAGGTCTACATTGGCAACATGTGTTTTTTCTAGATTTACCTTTACGCAATTTTTCTAGCGCGCTTTATGGGTCTCACTTTTGATACGCTATTCTTGGAATAAAAATTTTAATCCTAACGCGTTGTCGTTATTTACCCATATTGGTCATTCCTAATACTGTGTTAAAGCATTATATGTTGTTATCATAAAGATTTCTAGTCTTTAGGTTATGTTATATGTTAATAAATTTTCTTTGCAAAACCAAGAGCTATGTTCTGACACTGTTAAATAACTACTATTTTCCTCTGGGTATTTCTTTTTGCGAGCGTATTTTTTAATAAAAACATTACTGTAAAAAAAAATCAAGAAATTTAAATCAATAAAAATCTCTCAATAAAATTTATTCCAATGATAAATGGAGCAGCGATTCGGTGTTCTTCACAATAAAGTTTTCTTCTTCTTAAATACACCGAAGAACAATTAAGTGACCTCTGCATTCTCTGTGACGTCGTTGCTCATCAGCCTTACACCTGACTTGACCACCTTTACTTCTCTTCATTTTAATAAACCGTACTGTAAGATCTACTCCTGTGTGTGGCCGTTGTCTGGCTGCCATCACCCGTTTTACCTCGTTCCATCGAGAGGGTCCTGACGGCGCAATGATGGGCTAGACTTCTCTGCCGCCCTACTGCCCCCCTGCGCTGCGCTTCTGCTTCAGCACTCGAGTTCGGCTGCTTAACTAATGTGAGTCACCGTTATGGTTAGCGCCATAATATTACGTAAGTGACGTCAGTTGCAGCTCTGAGTGACCTGCCTCACCTAAAAAATAATGGGAGATTTAAGTTTTAAGTAACGTTGCCATAAATTTACTTTAGTTAGCCCTCAAGTTTTATTTGTACTGTATTTCAACATCTTAACGTTAGTCTGATTTTCTAGCTAAATAGCACAAATATTTTACATGTCATTTCAAGTGTACTTGTGTTATGCTGGATTTTGTGTTTGTCCAAGTTTTTTTTGCAAAAAGATTCAAATTATCGTAGTTGTTGAAATGTGTCTTTGTTTTTAAAAAGGACTGTGAAAGTAATGACTCTCAGTAGATGTGATATAAAGTAAAATCGTGTTCCTTGATCCTTATATTAGAGGAGTGAGCGAAATGACCTCTTAATTGTGGTAACATTAACATTGCCATGCCACTGACGTGTGTAGTGTATAAATGTAAAAAAAATCAGCAAAAATTCTTCCTAACGAGGAGGAAAAAATATGCCATGATGACATATAAATAAGTTTTTACCGAAAAAAGCATTTAAAATAAATGAATGTACAGTTTATGAACTAGTGATCTGTGTTTGTTTGAAACGTGTTCCATCCAAATTGAAATGACGTCACAACCACCACACGATGATAAGTGAAAATGTATTTTTTCAAATATGGCTTTTCTTGAACCGGATTTCAATTTATTATTTAAAGAGATTCTAAATCAGTTTATTACTGAGTTCAGAGATGAAAAAATCTTGTCATAATCGGTTGATGAATAACATATAAATTATTTCTTTATAAAGTTGATTTTCCTTCCATTAAATCGCAAAAGGGATACGCCTATAAGACGCGCGTAAGTCGTGCGTAGAACGTGTGAGGCACACAGGCATTAGAGGCGTATCAGGCGAGTGGTAAAAGTTTGTTGAGCAGGTAAAAGGGGCGTGGTTGGCGTGTGGTAGTGGCGTATTGAACAGGTAGTGTAAGGGAATACCACACGCGTTCTAAAAAATGCCCTTACGAATTGTGTCTTCCGTGCCAAGGCGGTTATTTAGTGTAAAATGGCCAAAAAAAATGCATTTCTTGCCAAAATTTCCACATTGTGTGAAATGGCCTTGCAAGATGGCCTTGCGTGTGTGAAATGGCCTTGCTTGTGTAAAACGCCCTAGCGAGATGTTGTGTGTGAAATGGCCTTCCAGGATGCCTCTTTCAGCCAAACTTGCACATTGTGTAAATGCATTTCTTTTTTGAGCCCCAATTGCGTGTGGTGTAAAATCCCCTTCTATCTTCAGCCACAATTGATGTGGTGTAAAATGCAACCTTGAGTTGCCGTGTGTGAAACGCCCTTACATGGCTTCTTTCCTGCCCAAACCTGCACATTGTGTGAAATGCCATTCAATTTTCAGCCACAATTGCGTGTATCAAAAGCACTCGTGAGATGTCGTGTGATAAACGTCCAAACAGGGTGCTTCTCTTCCCCAAACCCGCACATTGTTTAAAATTCCCTTAATTCACTTCTCAGCCACTATAGCGTGTGTAAAATGCACCTGAGAGATGATTTGTGTGAAAAGCTTTCGAGAGATTTCGTGTGTAAACATCCTTTAGAGATGTGTGAGAAATTTCCTGGCGAGATGTCGTGCGTAAAACCTTGAAAGATGCCATGCGCTGCCGTATCGCCGTATGTGAAATGCACCTGAGAGATGATTTGTGTGAAAAGCCCTCTAGAGATGTCGTGTGTAAACATCCTTTAGAGATGTTATGTGTGAAAAGCCCTCTAGAGATGTCGTGTGTAAACATCCTTTAGAGATGTCGTGTGTGAAAAGCGTTCGAGAGATGTGTGTAAACATCCTTTGGAGATGCTGTGAGTGAAATGCTTTCGCGAGATGTCGTACGGAAAACCTTCTTGTAAGATGCCATGCGCTGCCGTATCGCCGTATGTGAAATGCACCTGAGAGATGATGTGTGTGAAAAGCCATCGAGAGATGTCGTGTGTAAACATCCTTTAGAGATGTTATGTGTGAATAGCCCTCGAGAGATGTCGTCTGTAAACATCCTTTAGAGATGTCGTGTGTAAAACCTTCTTGTAAGATGCCATGCGCTGCCGTTACGCCATGTGTAAAATTCCCCCACAGGACGCCTACAACGTCCTGTGCAACGTGTGTAAAATGCTCCTAGCTATGCCATGCTCCTCCTACCCGCGAGGAAAGCCTTTACTACCTGGAAACTAATGTCAATAAACTGAACTTTGGAAATAAACTATTTTCAGCTTGCATTTCATTTCATTATCATTTTTTCTCACCCCTGAGCTCATTATTGAACTAAAATGAAGTGTTTTTCAATGTAATTTGCATTTTCAGATAGAAGAAATTTACGATATTCAGAGAAGCAGAAGATTTTATGAAAAATTGTCGTGAATGCAGGAGTTCGTGAACGCAACATTGGCTGGCTTTGACGTCATTTTCTTTAAAGAAGCAAGTTTGAAAGGAACATAAAAAACAAAATTAAATGAATCCTACACCCATTCAGTTGAAATAGGGTTTCAAAAAATTATTCATCATTGATTACGATATATTTTCCCATGTTTTTTCGAGGCGTGTTTGAAAAAATATTTACGTTTGTCAGTGGCACGTGAATTAGTTGAATGAAGAACAAGCTTACTTATAGATAGTACTTGATTTTATTTATGTATATAACATAGACAAGCTAGGCATTTTTTAGACACTAACTTTGAAATTACATTAAATATTCTTCATTACTTGAAATGTAGGGTTGTTCCGGCAGATAAATCTCAGGAACATCCTTGCTTTGTCAATTTGTTCGATTTTCTTTCTTCACGTGAAACCTTTTATACCAATGTTTTTCCAATTATGCCGCAGCCATTCGTATCAAACATAGGTGAGCGTCTCATTATGATTTATTCTCTATGCTATTATTTTATTCTCTATGCTATTATTATTATTAGCTTTTTACGAAGCCAAATAACTAGGTTTACTTTTGCTGTGCATCTTCAATGAACGGAAAAATATTGACAAATTCATCAATTAATTTTTTTTTGCAAAAATCAAGCATTCAAGCATAAATTTTTGCACAACACCACAAAAACACGTAAAATCACAAAGTAATTACTTTTACTATTTAGCGAAGTAATCAGACTAATGTTAGGATGTTGAAATACAAAACAAATGAAATTTGAGGGCTAACTGAAGTAATTGTACAGGCGCGCTATCATCGGAAGCACATCTGTTACTGCCTGTTTTCGACCGAGACATTTACTGCTGCGAACGACGAAGGCCAGCAGAGAACCATCTGCTTCAATTCGACTGTAGACAATTACTGCTGAGGTCTGCCAAAAAACGCAATTCGAATTGACTCCCATGCATTTTGTCTGCGGTGAACTGCTGGAATTCGTCTTAAAACTTCGATCACTGCAAAAAACTTCCAAAATTCTTCCGCGCAACTGCGCTAATTTTCAACTGGGACCCATTTCCAGACAAAAAATATTAGTAAATGCTTCAAAATGCAATATATATCTGTCAGTTTCAATTTGAAACAAAATTTATTTGTTGAGATGCATTGTGTCAGAAACTAGAGCCTGGGTAAATTGATACATTTTTTGATTACGCTAGCAAGTGGTCTGGGTAAAGGTGGGGAAAGAAGCTGTGCTTCCAACCTTACTAGACAAAAGAAATTTTGTGAATAATTAAATAGGCTAGAGAAACGTGTTAGCTTTTACTTCTGACGAAATTTAGCTTTTTAGATGCAACTCTTTACAAATTAGAGGTTGTGGGAAAGAAGTGTTTCCGAACGGAGGAAGTGCGCGTCAGAGAGTTTTTGTTAGAAAATACGAAACTTGGTAATTTTTACGTTTTGGATGGTCTATTTTCGTTTTTATTCCAAGTTTTACCACGGTATTTCTTTACATTAGAGTGAGTAATGAAGCTCTGCTTTTATTGTGGCACGGGAATGAAACCTCACTTTTTATGTTTGTTTCTAATACTCAATTTTATGCGCATTTACTGAAATGCATGTGCTTGTACTGATGTTCTTTTTTGAGTATTGGTACATATGTACACTTTTAATTTTTTATCTCAAAATTATATAGTTAGCCGTCAACATTGTGCAAAATGGCGGTGAAGAAAATCAAAACGAAGGAAAACTCTGTTGTTACCATAAAGTTGTCAAATGCTGACAGTTAATAAAATGTCAACTAATAGAGCAAAACATCATTGACCTTGGGGCTAAAAAAATATTTCTCAATTTGTCCACATTACATATGAAATGCAGAAGTTATAAGTATATTCATTTGGGATTAGGGGGGAGGGGGCTGAAGCAGACATTGATTATCAGCAATCTTTTTGTTGTATTACTTAAAATGGCGACTGAAGCAGGATCCCAGCGCATTGTTTCGGCGGTGTGGGGGTCCACCATACGCCTCTGTGACCTCACCTGGCTGCGCTAGTAATTACCGTTTATTCACAGGTGCCATTGAGGTACAAGGAACTAATATACAAAATTTTCCCATAGAGGCTCTGTGAGAGTTAAGTTAAATAGTTTCCAGCATGGCTTACGGAAATCGGGTTGGAGCAAAAGGAGAATTAGTAAAGTTAAGGTTTACATTTAATACAAAAAAGTTACAATATAAACTCGCTCTCTGCCTCCTACTTCACAAAATTTCCTCTTGGAAGAAAACAAATAGTAAAGAAAAACACATTATACATTCCGGGCACTGTGACAAATCGATTAAAAAGTGGAAATAAGCATATATGAGGCTTATTAGCCACATTACTCCTAGGAGTGATTTGTCAAGTAGAATGGACAACAGTCCTACGGTCCCGTGAAGTACATAGGAGTTAGGGAATCTTTTCCCTCTGGATAAGGAACACGGCGAAAACGCGTCCTGAGGACCAACTTCGAATAATGGCACGGAGCCATAGACATACCAAGGAGATTAAGGCCTTTGGCGTGGTATCTTTCTTCTGCCCATGTCACTCCCGCGCTGAAACTCAACGCTGGCCCATGCTGGCCGAAAGTTTTAGCAGCAACTCATGATGATGATGATGAAGGTGGCTTATAACAAATATTGAGAATTCGGCGGATGCGTCATGCCGATAAGATAGTTAGATGATGACGACAACGGTAAAAAGGTCCGCGATTGCGTGCGTACCGAGGCAATACGGTGACGGCAGGACGAGACCGAGAAAACACCCAAGCTTAGGTGCGTTGCGACACGACAGGTGTACGAAGAGTAAGAAAGAAAGAAAAGAAAAGAAAAAACATTTATTTCCAATAAAGTACAAACATGAAACGTCGATACATTGGATTTTAAAACACCTTAACCTAAAGGCATCCTTAATTG
>JACJUY010002380.1:76621-96261 GCA_014220935.1 Platorchestia sp. MABIK | reverse complement strand
GTTGTTCCCAAATCGTGATGATGATCAGAGAGGAAAGCAAATTGAAACTCGTAAGAAGGATGAAATAATGCAAAAACGTAGCGTAAAATCTGAAAAGAAACCATTACCCAGCAGTGCAGCCTCTCAATCGCACTTGGACGGCGGTGACAAGGTGATGAAGAGAATGGAAAAAAATTTACCTCCTCAACCCCCCAGTCTACATCGTGCTCCTCGCCCATCAAATGATTCCAGTAAATCAGTGACTATTCCAGCTTCTGAGAGTTGTGAGAGTCGGAAAAATAGCCGTAGTTCTCCCAGTCATAAGGGTAAGGAAGCAATACAGTCCAAAATGCGAGCTGACACAGGCGATAAGCGTAGTCGAAGCAGCTCTTCATCTAGAAGAAAGGATGATAAGGTGCCTCAGAGTAAAAAGTCAGTTAATAAGGAATCTGGATGTAATAAGAAACGCTGTATTCAAAATGTGTCATCTGGAGATACAGCCAAGCCATCAAGCATCGCTGATAAAAACCGTTATGAAGAAAAAAAGGTGAAGGAATATAGCAGGGAAGACACTTCTTCAACAAAACAGAACTTAGTTCTTCCTTGTTCAGCTTTATTAGATGAAATCAATTCAGGGAAGAAAGTGGAATCTATAAGCTCTAAGAGAAACGCTGATAAGGATTCAAAATTTACAAGTTCCAGTAACGAAAAAGAAAAGAATATGACATACAGCAAAAAGTCTCGCAAGCTTAGCTCGTCACCCAGCCTTGAAAGTCGCCTCCCAGTGGATCGCTCTTCTCCTAGTGCCGGAGAGGTTTCAAAACCTCCTCAGAGTTCTCATTCAGATATTGCGAGGAAGGAAGGGAAAAGAAAAGACTCCACTATATCTAATAAAGATTTGAGTAGCACGAATATCAATGATTCTGGCAATTTCGGTGAGAAACAACTAAGTGCACAGAAGGTCGCAAGTTCTAAAGATATAAATTTGGAACTTATTTCTTCATCTGGTGCCGCAAGCAAATCTAAATCTAAAAATATGGATGCGAGCTTGTCTTCTACTAATGAGACAAATTTGGTTGCGGTTTCCCAGCTCTCTTGTGTTGATAAAAAAATGAAGGCCTTAGAGGTTTTGTCAGAAGCTTCGCCAAAAAATACGAAAGATTTGCAAGGCCACAGCAAATCAATTTTACCCAAAAAGGGTTCATCAATATTGAGTAATTTGGCCAAAACGACTCCTGCTGCAGTAGGAGAGGCCAACGTTTCTGACACCGTTCAATTGTTGGGACAATCAAGTAGAGATCAAGCTATTGACGGCGCCAAGGGAGCAGTGTCAGCAATTCCAGGTGACGATGCTGGCGGTAGAAAAAAGCTCATCGCTTGTCACAAGCAGCAAAAGGGTTCACACTTGTCCGTGACCAAATGCCGAGAGCAGAGTAATCGTAAAATCAGTCCGAAATTCGCCAAGCAGTCTCGAGTCGAATCGCCCCTTCAAGTCAGGTTCAAAGTAGAAAAATATTCGAAGAAATTGCCAATAAAGTCGGCGAGTCAAGCTAATAACGAATCTCAACAGCCGCTTGTTGAATTCTCGAATGAAACCATTCGTAGAACGGCTGAAAAATCGTCAAAAAAGGCCAAAGCTAGGTACACCGAAAGAAATTTTAAGAAAACTCCCAGGGCTATGAAAGCTCCTTCGATCGATTCCAACTCCACGACTTTGCGTCAGAACGTCATTACTCCTGACCCTAGCTCGAGTCTTGTCATAACGTCTGTCATAGGTAAAGCTAATCTTACAGATGATGATGACTCTTGTGTCCATAATTCGCCTGACGATTCTTATGAATCTAGAATAAGTTCAGTTACTTGCTCGTGGTGCAGAAAAGTGTGGAATCATTACGTGTTGGACAGCTTGTTTCGGTCATCCTGTGCAGTCACGGTCAAATCAAGGATTACGTTTGGTGCCATCTACCTCATGTACCAGTGGGCAACCCATGAGAAACTACCAGATAAAGATGAAGCCGTTTTTGAACTGCTAGAACGAGCTGACCTGAACAAAAATCTTCAGGGTAAGAATATTTCCATGCTTATCGACTGGATAGAATATAAACTGAGGCGTAAAGAACAAAAATGCTGTGATGTTTTCTATCTCATATATTTGAATGACCGTTCCCTTAGTTCTATGTTAAAGCGAACGAAAGGTAAGAAACCTATTCAAGCGAAACCTCTTCCTGACGCTGGAACAATCGATGCTACTCATCCAGTTGGTGGTCAGTTGCATAAAGATGTTCGACATTCGAAATCTCTGAACGCCCAACAGTCTGCCTCTCGAAGTTCACTCACTGCTCTCCAATTAATGATTCCAGTTCTTTCTGAACCTAGCAGGGTGGTAGCAAGTCCTTCGTTAGCTGAGAAGTCGTTAAGAACAAGTACTCTGAACATAAACGTTGAGCGAAGAAGAGATGGATTTGTTGATTCTAGTGCAAATGGTCGACCTCTGGGCCCAATAACTTCTACCCAGTCCTTAATGAAGAAAGAACCATCGCAATTTTCTGTACCAGTTACGCAAAATATGGCCTTGTCGCCTGGAAGTTTGATTTTCAGAAACTCTCTTGAGGAAGTGAAAGTTGTGCCTGCTAATGTCTCTTTGGTCGAGCCTCGTTTACGAAATGGTCTGACAAATCGCGAGTACCTTTTAAATGGAGCTTCAGACAAGCATTTCAAGCTTCTCCATGCAGAATATGATTTCTTGAGTCGTGATGTGAAGCAGATTTTCCTTGAGCTGCCTTTCAAGGATTTTATAGGGATTGAAAGTTCCTCGAGAATGCTTTCTAACCGCGAAGTGTTGTCATTGCATTTCTTATGCATTATTCAGCCACCGTCTCCCAAGACTGCCTTGCTCTACAAGGCGTTGGTTCAAATAGCGAACGCCCGAAGACGAATTGTCCTTGTGCCTGATCACATTTTCCTTGCGAAACTGACTGAAAAATTGTATAGAAACTTTGAAAAGAAAACGAAACAAGTTAGGGAATTCCTTGATGCAGCGTCACCAATTGATAAAGTATCGACAACCACTTCCAGCTTGTCTGCTGACTCAAATGTCACAGTTGGAATCTTTCTTGGTGTATTTTGCCTCTGGAAGAATTGGCCGTATATACACTGGCGCGAAAGTTCTCCGGAAAAGACGTCTTCATTATTATCACAACTTTCTTTGCAGAAGCTATTCGAGAAACATAATGTTTGTATTTCTTACAGTAATGACCTGTTGCACAACTGCCTGAGAATTCACGATAAATTTTGCTACTACGCATTCACGTCGAACGATGAGGGTAAAGCTCTGCTATTCTTGTCTCGCCCTTGGAACTCGCAAATTCTCGCCAGTAATCTCGAGAAATCATTCTTTGAGATACTACAATGGACCCCGAGCTCACTCGAATCAGACACCATGCGCAAGCCTGATAGAACTGAAAAAACTACGGGAAACGAAACAAACAATGTAGAAAACTGTGTCACGCTCAACGCAGAAAGCTTCCCAGTTTCTGATGCGAGAAAAATAAGAGATGAAGTCGAACAATACCGAAGTTCACCGCTGAGAAGCAGTGCGTGGAAAAGACAACTGGATGATGACTATTCCAGAATGGGTTCCAAATGGCTAAAATCTAAGCAGTTCAAAGAATGTAACCCAGCTTTACCTTCTGCTTCTCGGTTAATGCTTGAGCTTCGCATGGCTAAGGCCATGAGCATAATGCTGACCGCTAAGCAAGAGAAGATTTTACGCCATCTGACCTATAATCGCGCAGGTGTGAAGCGTTCGATCAACGAGGCTGGATTCTCTACTCCCAATACTGTGAAACATGCGAAAATTGATTCTTACGAGAAAATGAGTGGTGGTGATACAACACAAGCGGCTAATTGCGATGTTTCTGTTGATGCTGCTCCTGACGGTTGTGGGTCAAGTAATGCTAAAAGTAACTCACCGGCATCGAGTACAAAGAATCCTAAAGAATGTCCCAACTCGGCCGGTAGCTTGGTGCGTATTCCAGACCTCCCTTTTTCTTCAAAGAAATCTACCTCTTCAACAAAGTCCACGGCTTGTGAAGCTTCGAATTATTCGTTGACCTCATTTGGCATACCTGGGCCCACTGGTTCCAATACAAGCGCAGTTCTACGTAGTAGTGTATCTACTACCCCTGAGGTGTGCGATGTTGTTGATCAAAGTGATGGAAAGTCTCCTGCAGAAGATATCCCAAAATCCTCCCCAAAAGAGCACGATGGAATTCCAGCAACCTTTGCTTCCGAGATTAATACTGAAGAAGGCGAGCTTTCTCCCGAGTTGCAAGCAACAGTTCGCGCACTGCTGCAGTCTCAGAAAGCAAACAAATCGAACGTCGGGGTCATTCTGATAAATTGCCTCATACTACTAAACATGGAAGATGACGTCAAAGCCACTCAAGAAACGATTACTAAGTACGCCCAGAGCCTAATCTTGTGAGACAAGTTGCTTTATTTTTACAAGAAATGTTCGTGTTTAGCAAGGTAATTAATGCTACGACTTACCTTAACCTTACATTTTTCTCTCGTCATACTTGTTCAGTTCTGTTGAAATATTTGTTGTACATTTAAAATTCGTTGAATCTGAAGCTGACGCTCTTCTTATGTGCCGATGAGGATATGAGCTGGTGAGTTTCAGAAACGGATTTTCTTACGATCTTAAGCAGTTAAGATTAACGGAACTATTATTGCTGAGAAATAAGACGCAACACTTGGGAATATCAGCCCCCTCAGGGGGATACAACTATTGTATCTATGGGAATTGGCGCTCCCAGGGGGGACTATGTGAGGGCCCGAGCTAAAGGTTAGGTAGGCTTTCTTTTTGTTGAAATAGAACAGGATTTTTGTTTTGTTACGGACCACCCTTTTTTCGGTTCACTGCTGTCCTGTTTTTCAGTACCTACTACTTCCTTCTTCAACTTTGATCTTGTTTCATAATCTTCTTTCCCAACTTACTGTTTCTATGCCCTTTCTGCGTAGAATCCGCGTTTCCTTAACTCCATACTAAATGGTGCCTTCCTCCTTCCTCTCTTTGGATCGCGTTTGTTGCTGCGGGTAGGGAGGCTAAAACTGACGACTAATCTAATCTGGAAATATCAGGGAAGAATACTGGGCTTTTCTGTTTGTATTAATGTGTTCAACAGTCGTTCCATTAAAAAAAGTTGCCTAATTTTTTTTTGGATTTCATTTAACAATAAGAATCGACCTGTGGTAGTTTGTCAGTAAGATAATCATTTGCAAATGTTGTGTACATTTTGCATTTATAGCTTACCTATTAACTTCCTGAACTTATATTGATAGTGTCTTGCAATGTCTTACATTGATAAGTGATGGATTTCCATCGTAACCGACAGATAACATGCTTACCTACCTGGAATCCAAAAATATCATAGCTTTTCTATGATTTTGCCAGTGATCTTCCCTAGACGTGCATGGAACTAGTTAGCAAACCGCTCACAAAACAGGTTTCCTGTAGAATGTCTTGGATCTGACTATCCGTAAGGTATATATCTTTTATTACATTTCATGATTCTCGCAGTGACTGACAAATTCTGGTGTGGTGCAAACATGGAATAGTCATCGATATATCAGTTTCATCGAGATGTGCATCAGTTTTGTATATCGTATAATAAAAGGGTATTTCCTAGCTAATCAGTTTTTTACATCCTAAATTATCAATTGACAGTTGAAGAGAAGCACCGAGTGGACATAATTCATAGTACACTAAGCCTAACCTCAAATACGCTACTTAATTTCAGGAGCATTGTCGAGTATACATCAAGAAATAAGATTTTCACCTCAAGGATGTCTATTCAATCTGCAAGTGAGAACTCATTCTTCCTGATAATCCCCGGAATGAAGCGTTTTCTCTTGTCGAATACCATTAGTTCAAGAGTAAATATGCTAAACAATTATCATTACTGACGCATCCTCACAAAGGGACGAAAGATATGAGTAAACTGCACAGATATAAATCATGTTGTTAGATAACCCTTGCTCGGCGAAGATTAAGTTAAATATTCACCTAATTCGCCTTCTTCAGAGTGTGATGAGTACACTCTTCCAAAACAACCGGAGTAAAGTTTCATGACGGTATACGTTAATTCTTCTCAGCTGTCGACAAGATCAGTATTAAAATGCTAGAATGCAATTAGTGGCTGAGGGAGAGGTTGATAAGACTCATAACCGAGCAGAATCGTTTGCCGCTCCGAGTTAAAAATTGCATACTTAATTTTCATCATTGAAAAAATCAAGCAACAAAGGCGTAGCTGTTCCTGAAGCGCACACGAGTGAAGAATATCAGGGAAGAACGTCTACTGTAGGCCCTCCTCTAGACTGCCACCCGCAGCACATTTATTACAAGGAATTCCGATTTCTTCCGGTCAAAACGGAGAAGAATCAGTGAGTTTAATTTTTATGAAAACACCAAGTGTAAAAACACTGTATTAAAAGAAAAATACTGAGGCATCGAATTCACACAACACGTGATACAAAGCTAGGTAGTTTGATAGCACGCACCGGTAAATTTGCAGGAATGATATCCATTGGTAGTGTAAAATCCTGAACTAAATATTCATTGACGAATATTAGTTTGAATGGTATAATTTATAGAAATCAACAAAGATGTTCCATATATTGTAATCAACATGTGAAAGGCTTCAAGGCCACATTCAATCTTGACCAAACGCGTAAGTTCAAGAAATTCCGAGGTCAATATTTCAGGAACCTTCGGAAGAGCCCTGGCTTTTAGAATCTAATTTTAACTAACATTCAACAAGTAGAACTGCAAGCACTGTTTTAGAGTGAAAAGAGAAAAGTAGATACAAAATTCTATCGCGCGAGTATGGCACAAAAATTGAGTCCTTAATCTATAAACTTATTCATTTTGTTCATTATCATATCAATCACAACACTACAAAAATATTAATTCTTTAATCCTATTGTTTCTATCCAAATTTGTTGAGTAACTCCGTGGAGTTCAAAGCTAAGAACGAGAACTTGGCCATTATGGTGAAGGTTGTTCGAAGAGCCAAAGTTCATCAGGTACAAGCAAAATAATAAGCTACACTACGTCAGTGACCATGCCAGTCTGCTGAACACAAGCGCAACAGATACCGACAATTTCCTTTAACTTAAAAGTAACATGGTCATGGAAAATAATTAACTTAATAGGCACGCTGAACACGAGACACACAAGCAGCTGTAGCACAGTGCTGGCCATCACCTATGACGTCGAGACGGCAAGTTCTACGGAGGCACTGAACTTTATTGGGAGGAAAATTTGTGAATTTCTCCTCTACAGCACAGATACAAACTTACGTTAAATACAGTCATCGACCATCGACAAAGCTAAAACAGGAAAGCCCGGACAAAGCAGTTGTGCAGGATTTAAAAATAAGTTTCCGAAAATATATACGCCCTATCTCATTCCTAGGCTTTAACAAAAGTCCCCTGGATATCCAGAGAAATGTGAATAGTTAACTATCCATATGAACTTTCAATTCAATAACCTAATTTTCAGGGGATACGCAGCATTTTAGGTGATACCAACCTACGAAAGAATCTTGCCTATAAAACAATTGAAAAATGTTACAGATTTAAGATAACTACAAGTATCATGCAAGACCTCTAGCATCATTCAGACAAGGGGATAAAATTAGCTAAATGTACAAGCTACCTTCGTCGAAACCCGAAGACGGATTCCGTAAAAATAAATAGTCAGTTCACTATGCCATACTAAAAAATGGAGCGTATGAAACTTTCACCTCAAGGAAAGAAAATGGACGAAATGATGCTATGCTAAAATGGAAAAAAATGTGGCACTATACTTCTACCAAACAATCAGAATCTAACTTTAACATTACGCAACTAATGCCACAGTGACGAAACAATGATGTCCTTACAAACTATGACTCAGAGAAGGGACTTAAAAATTATCACCATCTAGAGGTGGGTCTTGTTAGAGAAAATTAGCAGCCAAGATTTATCGCTGGAGCTGTTGGTCATGGACAGTCACATCTACAGTCATAGAATTAGGACTCGGTGGTCCATCACTCGCGACGCTGTCGTCAGGCAATTGGTAAGTGACTTCTTCCCTCGCGCCACCCCGAGCGGACACCGTGCCCTGCGAAACCGCCCCTCCGCCGCGAGCAGAAACCACACCAGCGCCCGTGCGCAGGTAGTCCGTGCCACCACCTCCCCTGGCCGACACGACATCGCCCACTATGGCAGGCGGTGACCCGTTCAGGTGGGCAGAGCTAGGCGATTGTTCGTCTACTGGAGGGTTTGCGCTCAAGGCTTTTGAGGAGTACGAGTCGACAGCTGTCTCGTGGATGACTTCCATGTTGCCACTGGCACCGTTGTAGGCGACGCTGCTGTTCGGCGACTTGGCAGTGGAGGTAGACTGGCTCGTAGAAGATCCTCTGCACACCGAGTCACGTGATAAAAATATCATCAGCCACCCAGAAACTTCGCTCATACCAGAGCTTTGCTTTAGAAACAATGAACACTTATTGAGAAAGCGATACGCTTTGGTACTCGTGGCTTCTATAAATTTGTTTCATATTCTACACGAGTGCATGCATTAATCACAAAAATATGTGCCTGTGAACATGCAGCGTGAACTGCATGCATCTACATGATTAAAAATAAATAGATAAAAATGTACATTAGGATACGCCTTCCATCAAATTTTCTATCGTACAACGCAGTTAAATAATTCTAACCTCATAGAATCGAGCGATATCTGGGTAGTGCGCTGAGACATCGACGTTGTCGCGTATGAAGAAGTGGACCGCACGATCCTCTTCACGCGCGAGATGCCAGGATCGCACTTGCCGCGCAACTGCACGAAAATATACCATGTGTCACACTTGCTACAATTCATAAGAAGAGTATGTTATGTCGGGTGTATTACCCTACACAAACTTACATAGCGAATTTGAAGGAAATACGCTCTAGCACCGGCAGCGGTTTTCAGCAAACGCGTAAACCGCCACAAGTGGAGGTGAAGTGGTTATTATTATTATTATTATTATTATCATATAAGAAAGTTTTAGCCTCCCTTAACCACGACAAAGATGTTCTAAGAGAGGAAGGAGGAAGGCACCATTTAATATGGAGTTGAGGGAACGCGGAATCTATGCACAAGGTGCACAGAAACAGTAAGCAAAGAAAGAAGTTCATGAAACAAGAAAAAGTTGAAGAAAGTAGTAGGAGCTGAAAAACAGGACAGCAGTGAACCGAAAAAAGATGGTCCGTAACAGAGCAAAAACATATTTTATTTCAACAAAAAGGAAGCCTACCCAACCCTTAGCTAGGGCCCCCACATAGTCCCCCTAGGAGTGCTAATTCCCATAGATACAAGAGTTGTATCCCCCTGAGGGGGGAGGTGAAGTGGACAATGTCTGATATACCACACTATACAATACCTGCATAACAGATTTTGATGAATGTTCTGGACAACTGGTAGCGCTAATGCCTCCAAAAGAAGACGCATAGGACGCCACAGTCAGTATTCAATCATTATCGCCAAATTTATGCATGCTGTTTACGTCCAAGCTTAAATTCAAAGAAAATCGCTCAATGAGGAATTCTATCGCACAGCAATGTATCACAAGCCCTGATAAACATCCAATTGATCTTTTTCTAACGATATAACAAACAAACTAGGAAACTTTAAACTTAGAAGAAACTCTTATAACGTAAACATGCCTTTCAAACCTAAAATCTGTAATAAAGAAGAGGGTAAGGGTTGGGCAAAGTTTGACAGAAGTTTAAAAAAAAGGAGCTTTCATGCCTCTAAAATGAAGGAAATTGCATAGACATCCATAATACATAGTAATTCCAAATAGGCGATCAGATTAGATGTTAATGCAAGCTTCTCTAACCGCAACATTATTACTACATAAGAAAGTTTTAGCCTCCCTTAACCACGACAAAGATGTGCCAAGAGAGGAAGGAGGAAGACACCATTTAGTATGGAGTTGAGGGAACGCGGAATATATGTACAAGGTGCACAGAAACAGTTAGCTAAGAAAGAAGTTCATGAAACAAGAAAAAGTTGAAGAAAGTAGTAGGTGCTAAAAAACAGGACAGTAGTGAACCGAAAATGATGGTCCGTAAGAAAACAAAAACCTATTTTATTTCAACAAAAAGGAAGCTTACCTAACCTTTTGCTCGGGCCCTCACATAGTTCCCCTGGAAGTGGTGTAAGCGTAACAACATATAAAATGTTTATTTGAATAAAAATACCAACATCACTACAGCTTCTCTTTTATTTCTTCCCACTCACTACTCTCACCTCTAAAAGCATAAGAAACTTAAGCCAACAGTGGATTTGTAACTTTCGGCAAATATTTCTTTGGATCAGCAGTCTTTAATTCCGACATCGAGACCTCAGGTGTCATTTAACCTGCTCGGGTCCATGGAACATACGAACACCAGAGGTATAAAAATCATGGCTCGACTCGCAGGTTGCGGTACTTATTTGAAATTCAACTTTCAACCTCAAATTCAGTGATGGAGTCAGAAGCTCGTGCTTCACAGCCCACGGAAGCTCTCAAGTGCAATAAGATGCAAGCCTAAGACAAGCGAGATAGACCAACAAGAAGTGCACGCAACAATTACACTTAAGTGAACAACACACAACATTTAAGAACTACACACGTAAATAAAAGATCTAATATTTTCACGTTACTCCGAATCAATCAACATGATTAACTCCCGCGAACATTTCAACTCGACGTTTATATTGTGCTTGCGTCTATTGATGGTATAAACTGGGTCACTAAATGAATTTTAGTATATGTAGTAGCCCAGATACATTTAATACATATTTTAATCATTTGAAATAAATTTTAAATCCCAAAAAATATAAATCAATGCATCCAAGGTACAATAAGTACACCTTCAGGTACGCATTTTTAATGTAAGTTGTTTGAGTCAATTCGGTCCTTCAACTAAATTAGGACATTCCGTCCCCAATTCGATTTGCACAAGTGCTATAGATATACCAAAGGCAGCGCAATCTTCATGGAGCAGAAACCTGGATTATTATATTAGTCTAAGATTCCCTAGCCACAAAAAAGGCGATCAGGAAAGCGAATAGAAGGCCCCATTCAAGACGAACTGTAGAAAACGGGGACTCAATGCACAAGGTGTGTTCCCATACAGGATACATCGTGCACAGAAACAGCTAGTGAGAAAGGATACCGAAAAAAGTGATAAACCGATGATAGCATGAAAGCGGATACGAAAGATATAAATTTAACTGACGAAGCCTAAGAGCCCCTCCTGGGGCGCCAGTCCCCATAGCATACAATAGAACTAACCGAAATACATTGCCTATCCTATGCTCCTTGAAAAGGAAGATATCTGCAAGGAAATATTTCATCAACTATTCCATCAACTCTTGGCACACTAAGTTTCCTTACGGTCACTAAAATTGGAAATTGACAGTTATTTAATCAATTAAAAGTACCGTGCAGTTTTTGAATGGATTAAATTACTGTCAATTTCCAATTTTAGTGACCGTAAGGAAACCTGGTGTGCCAAGAGTTGATGAAATGGGGAAATATTTCCTCGCAGGTATCTCGCAGGTATCACAGGCAATGAAGCAAAATGCTAGGACCCACAGCGCTGTAAACAGCTAGAGCATGTCATGGAGGCTTATCAGTTCTAATGAGCCTTGTCTATTTTACCAGTATAACACAGTTTTATCCATAGATATTCAATTAGCAAGTAAACAACCGTTAATCACTTTACTCAGACGTGTCACTGATAACGTTACTTTTCTATCCAACAAATACACGTACACAATACAGAAGTAACATAGGAGGGTTCAATATTCATATCCTCAATAAAAAAGCAGGAAACTCCGAAATAAGCTAGCAGTTCAGTCTGCAAAAAAGCAACAACATGAAGCAGGCCACAATCAAGATAAGTTAAAATTTACCCCATCAAAACCAGCTCTTTTTGGTTCGCCGCCCGAATGCGTAAGCTTCCACCACGTTCGTAGCTGAAACACAAACACGGAATTCGAAATCAACGTCAGCATTGTAAGCATCAAACGGAAAAATAGGACAGATTTCAAGAACTAATACATGCCTCACGAAAGAAAAAGAATAACTGAAGTTCGAACAGAAATTAATATTCGAGTTTGGAAGCAGAAAACAAACGACCTGTTAACACTCAAAGCGAGTACAGATGAAATATTTCCGACAAACCTCGAATCTCATGGAGAGGTAAAAGTAATTTCACGCAAGAGCAGCCAAGATGAAACACACTTGAACTGCACAATAATGATTATTAAAATAACACACAGTAGCATAAAAGAGACCAAATCCGCCACGAAGACAGCAACAACCATGAAAAAATACCAGCAAAAATCAATTCAGGCGACTCGACTCAAACGCGGGTCAAGGAACCCACCTGTGATCCCCAAAGAATTTTAGAACTAACTCCCACATTCGAACTGGAAAAGGAAAAATTACAATCATAGTTTTCTTCAAGATACATGAATTGCACACATAGCAATGATTTTTAGAGACAACTACGATTTCCGGGGTATGACAGGGCATTATGTAATGATATAACGTAGAGATTCGTTGAAAGCATCAGATACAGAAGTACTAGAATAATTTCAAGCATAATATCAACCAAGCAATAATATTAAAGATGTATTGAAGCACCTTTCCCAAAACACTGGATATCTACAGGAAGAAGCGAGGACTAGGCTCAAATAAGCAAGAACATCAATAACATATGTGAGCTGACACCCAGAGCGATACTGAAGCGCAAAAAACAGTACTTCGTGACCGCTCGGAAAGTAATTTCGTTAATTCTAGACACGGAAACTCGGAGCGAGACTTTCTCAGATGTTGACAGATAAGACGCAGTAACTGAACATGTATTGAAGACAACTTAGGACTTAAATTTGGCAATAGCGATAATTCGAACTCCAGTGATGCCCATTGAGGAGCTTTTCACATATGTATTGGACACTACCAGCATTAGTCCCATTTCTTCTATGAATCCGAAACCCGACATCGACTGAAAGTAACTAATAAATTTCGTCACTGGGCACTTGCTTGCGATGAAAAACCTAGAAAGCAAATGAAAATTTATGAATGAGACATACATATAGTACTAGGAAAAGAAAGGCCGAAAAAATAAATATTCATATTAGTTCATCGCACTGAGCAGCGATTGGCATTCTTTCTCATGTAATAGAAGGTTCGACCCGCTCACAGCTTTATTATGTTGCTGTCACCATATTATGAAGATGAAAGTACTTCGCATTTAGTTGTAGTATACAGCCACACAGCCAATCAAAAATAATTTCTTCACCGATTCATTAGTTTTCTGTTAACCTACACACTCACTAATACGATGGGTGAAAGTGTTCGGCAGAGGGAAGAATAATGGATCGAAAACAAATCTAAGCTCTTTTTGCTAATTTGTTCCACTAAAAGAAAGGTATGATTAACGCACGAGCATCATAACGGGAACATTTCAAGATCTCAGCGTTGTTCATGGGCGTTGTGATAAAAGAAGTTTTAGTTAGGGACTTATCCGACGCTAGTGCATTCTGTGGTGGTCAGCCAAAGAGAATACACTTCAGCAGTCGTAAAAGATTCGATGGTTTGATGGATCTGATAGGAACAAATCGAAAAGATCTTTCGGGAACGCATTTTTTGTAAAGTTCACGGGAATAGTTTTCCCAAATGTTTGCTTTTGGTAGCTTACATGCGCCAGAGTAACATAACTCTAGGGAATGAGCATTTCCAGTTCATCTATACCTGAGAATAAAATTTGTTTACCCGACAACCATTCTTGAAGATATTGAGCAATGTCTGGTTGCAGAGAAATCAGCGGGGATAAAAACTGAAGTAATCCCGTTACTTCCAACAGTGAACAGAACGCACAGGGTTCAAACTGAGCTTACAGAATGACTTAACAGGAAAGAAGAACGATTTGACAGCGTATATGAATTAAACTGTCAAAGGGTATGTTCAGAGAACTGGCAGGAAAGGGTCCAACTATAACGAAGTAATTTAAATAACAGAAGCACTAACTTCAAAAAGATGAACTACTCTAAAAACGCTTATTAAATAAGCCGACTTATGATCAAATAAAACTGCCATGTAGCGGAGTTCACGTTAGAGCCTTTCTAAATTGAGATAGCAAAGCTAGCTTTTAATTTGAACGAATTAAATCTGCAAGTGTCGAATCAATGCTTCCTTTTCGAAAAAATACCCTTGCAGCATAAATACAACGATAGCCTGAGACGAGGACAAAAGTAGTTACACTGGCGTGCGTATGTGGTCCATAGATGAAATCTGGTGTCACCACACGAATAGACGAGAACTATACGCTATACTTGAACCAAAGTTAGAAAAAGTTTCCACGACCTGCTACTGAATATACATAGTGCTCAACTCAAATGAGTTTGAAGAAATGCCGCACTCCTCTGCTCAGGCAAAGTTCAATTGAAATAGCAGCCTTATTTGTATGCGAATCGCTGTGAAAACTAATGCTTAAGAAAACGAATTTTCAAAGTGAAATACACAAGTCCGGAGTTCATAAGTAAAACGCAAAACGAAAAGAAAGTTGACACTGATGAACGGAGGAGTTCTACTGCTTTTTGAAGATTTTTTCATGATTTAATACGAACAGATTTTCAATCAATTTATTTCGTTCTAGCGCTATAGCTGGAAGCGCGAGTTCCAAGTCGACCACGATAAGCTACGCGCTCTATCAAGTTGGGGCGTTTTGGCAAAGAATATCACATTGCACGTATCGCAGCCGACTTAATCGAGAACATCTCACCAGACCGGTTGTGCCACTATTATGAGGAAAATCGTATGAAATCCGGTCTTTGATATAGAATGAGAAGCAGAAGTTGAGCTACGCAGCATGCGTCAAATTGAATTAGCATTAAACGGTTTAAATTTGGTTCCGTAGCACAGAACCAACGGCATGTATTTTGTTCTTTGATTCTACCTCACAGTAGGATTCTACCTCACATTTTGCTGCCTTGGTTAGCAGCACTGCTCCATCTATTCGTACTTACGAAGCTTACATTTGCTGCTTTCAAAATTTTTCTGAAGTCGTAGATAGGTGCCTGTATTCAATGTTCAAACCTCTTCTCTAACGCCTTTTAAGGAGGAAACGTTTCATTTATCACAAGGATTTTCTCACAATTTTGTCCATATTTTAAGAGTGAATATAGGAATGTTTAATAACCAATAATGTACTTGAGATTTTGTACCAGTTTACTCATTGCACTCAAAAAAAAAGACAAATAGGGTGAAAACGATCCGACATGCATTTACCGGGCCAGGGTTAAATAAAATAAAATGAACGTGTGTGAGCATATGTTTCACATTAAGTAAAACTTCAACTCACCTTTTGAAAAACGGTTCGCTTGCACACGAAAATGACGAAGATGAACACTCCTTGTAAGGAATTAATGATGTCCGTCACCATCCTGCAACAGAGCAAACGAATTATAAATAAGATAACGGAAGCAAAAAACTGACGACTCCTGAGAGAGAGTCCTACTACGGGTATAGAACTTGAAATTGCTAAATCGCGAACTTTTGAAAAAAATTCTTCTAATTGAGCATAGGCCCCAAGTTGAGTATTTCAGTATCTGCCATATGACCCACAACTAATTCATCAGAATGATTCGGGTGATTTTACGGATCAGATGAGTTTTAAATTTCCTCAAGTAAACCAGACCTAAGGAAGCAAACAAAATATGACAACACACATAATCTCCTACCTTTCGCGCCCGTACCTCAACAATTATTTCCAAAGTTCATGGGGAGTTCATGAAATCGAATATACGTACACAAACGAATTTCTGGTAGTACAAGATATCATCAGTAAGTAATTTTGGATTTGGTCTAGAACATAACTGAATCCGATTAATCTGCAAGCGCCTGACATTACATAAAATGACAAAACAAAATAAAATGGGTAAGGCTATTACATATGACAATTGTAAGCTTCTATTCCTTCAAGTCTTGACTATCGAATGCAAATTTGGCTTTGATCCTTTGAAACGTAACATAGGGGCGAAACACTCAAGTTGCTCTTTTGTAACTGAAAGTACGGAATTTCATAGAAGTGCTCAAAAATGTTTTGCGCTTAATGACGAATTGGCTGTAAATGTAACACACGCATTGGAGTACCATCAAAGTATAAAATTTTCATAAATAAAATAAGAAAAATACATATTTGTAGCATTTTTAAAATATGAAATGTCAGAGAAGAAATGTTAGATCTTCTGCGAATGGGTTCAAGGGATCAAGTGATAAGAAATTAAGAGCTTACATGACATCCATAAACACCTCAATGATTTTACAGATGCTTCTTTCAAAACAAAAATAAAATTAGGGCAGTTTAATTCGTGTACAAAGGCTTCAATACGTAACTGAAGAAACTTGACAGCCTTATTTAATGCACTCGTAAGTAATAAAGAATAAATTTAGCGCGCATCACAAAGCCTTCCGTCAAAACTGCAATGACGCCAAAACTTAGCGTTAGGCCGAGAAAGTAAAGCGAAAAATAACATGGGGAAAAATCGCCTCACAACCTCGGCAGATTCTTGCACTAAAACGAATAACGTAGCTCACCAAACTTCGCATGTGCCTTCTTGGAACGAGATCACCTCGCAGATCCACGTCACTCCCATCACAACGAAGAGCTTCACGTAGAGCTTCATCCTGAGGTGACAAAGTGTTGCTCAATGCAGAACAGTAGATGTGACTCCCGATGACCTACACTTCAGTTACATAAAAGAGCTCCAAATCGTAAGATGCCGAATGAAACCTTCTGTTTCTCATTACAAGACAAAATAATAACTAAGAATTAACGATAAACGGAATTTTTCGATTTATTACTCGAACACGATGTACACGACACAATGAATTACATTAACAATAGCAGACATTACAGACTTGTTCAAGGACACAGTCGGAAATCAAGTCCTGTTCAAAAGAAAAAATTAACAATAAGGCACTAGAACAAAAGTAGCTGTCTGAGTACGAGCTTGTCGGCAAGATTCATCTTCTGCTTCAAGAGGAATAATAAAATAAAACCCGTTGAACATACTTCGAACATACAGGCTCTCACCATCGGCGCAGCTGAGTCAGCACAAAAACGCAGAGATATCGTTGAGAGAAGAAGCTTGCTCGGACCGACACAACCAAAGCCAACTTCTCGCGAGTAGCACAGATACGCAAAAGTTTGCTCGGACTATCAAGACATTCCTAACAATAATATTGAAACGCTGTTATGAGAAAAACGAATATTACAGGCGTGTTCACAATAATATAGAAAGTGCACCTGTCTTTATCTTGGCGGGTGTTCCTAAGGATGGTCTTGTTGACGCGCTGGGCTTGGATGAGAATGTAGGCCACTTGCATGAAGAAGATGATGTTGATCACTGTCAGCAGCAAAACGAACCCGTAGAAGTACAGCCACAGCGCTGCTTGCTCTGAAAAGTAAACAGCCACATAGGAATGGAACGACCAACACACGTACACATCGGCCAAAGTTCAAGGATATATACTGAAATTTCCTGGAAAATTCGAGTCAAGCTTTAGTAACCTGATCGAGGTTTCTTAATCGCCAAGTTTATATTGTCAAAAAAAGACGTTTTACACTCGTAAATTTCATTGATGGGAAACTTCCGTGGACTTAGAATAACGGCGCTACTTGATAGGACAAATTTTCATTTTATCGCTTACCAATGAATCCAGCTTGCATCAAAAATTTCTAATATAGCAAATTCATTTAGAATATGTGATTAAATCATAACGCTTAACCTTACTATTTAGCAACTTTTGATGACGATTTATTAAAGCAAAATTCAACACTAAACGGTTGACTCATTTACTTCGACGTTAATTCCAATATCCCCCAAATTACTTTGACCTGTGAGAAGAACATTCAAGGTTGACATTTTCATGATCAACACGAAAGGAACAAAGGTCAACAATAGCGAGTCACAGCAACACTACACATAGGGACGTTAAATATAGACAATACAACATTACTGCAGGATTAGTATAACACAAGACTGAAGGACCGAGATGCATCTACTCAGTTGAAGTCAAGTATTTAGTTTGAGGCTGCGAAAAAAGAAAAATCATTTAGTGTGGAATAAGGAATCCGTGGAATTCATGCACAAGGTGTGATTTAACATTAAATACCCTCAGCAAACAGGAAAATCAAGTTAGGAAGGAAGAGGAAGAAAAGACAAAGAAGAGACAACGAAAAATGTACAAAAACTGAAGCTTGGTGGGCATAAAAAATAGATGTTCCGGAGGTCTATCTATGTAAAGCTGAGGTAACCTAACAATATCCTACTGTGAGCACCAGTCCCCATGGCTTAGGATACGAAACGCTAACCAACCTAAGTCTAGTGCCTCTCGTATGTTCCAATGAGAGGGAGATCCTATGAGAAGGAAATAGAGAAAAATGCAAGAATATAAGCGATTACACTTATTCACTGACAACTCGTCAGCTACTTCGTATAGCAAAGGAAAAATAAAACGCGATGCTCCTCTGATAGAGGACCCATAGATTTCAAACCCAAGACTACAGTCGATAGTCTGATGGCGCACCTAATTTCGATGCCTCGCCTCGTCCTCTCGGAGAGCTAACTAGGGCGGGTGTCAAAACGTACTCCGTGTAACAGCTCAGGAATATTGCCACCCGATTTTAAAGCTGCTAGTTCCTCAGAGATTAGGCTCATCTCGAGTGCCTCGGTGAGGTAGATATATTTTGCAATTTCACAGTCTGAATATTAAGCTCGCAAAAAGTGACAGCGGTAACTGGAAATAACAGGCAAGACATCACAGACTATACTGTTTGGTCCATTGTCTAAAGCTGCTGCTTTTCCTTTATCATGTTTCACGTAAAGAACCAATCTAATTCATCCATTTTTGACGAGATTGTTTTGAAATAAGATGTTTTTAAAAGAAAATTATGTGAGTTACTTTGCTATCTTCATAACTTGTCAACCTTTTTATGGACACGATTAGTAAAAAGAACCACCTTGTCAAACGCGTGCTTGATGATGCTTATTAACTATCACTTTGCTTAAAAGGGTTGAAGCGCAATTTCCGTTAGTCAAGTAGGTAGTGAGCAAATGACACAAGTTGACGCCCCTACAGTTTCCGCTTAAAGCCCCACACATCAATTCCCTGCCATCAGTGCAAATCACAAGTCGTAGATCCTTATTAATCGCACAATCCACACCGCTTGTGTGAGGCGTGGTCAATAAATTTCACAAAAGCTTGCCACAAGCTATTTTTGCGGCAAAATTCGTCTTTGTTTTGACCAAGCGTCAAAAAGAGAAACAGGAGGGCCGGCCGAAGCTGCAATCAACAGCGCGGTGTGGAGCGCAGGCGGCGGTGTCGTAACCGAGGCTTGAGCAACGTCTTAATCGAGCTTTGTCAGCAGCCCGGCCTGTGCTGACGCGCTAATAGCAAATGCACACGCTCCCCAAACTGCAGCAACTGCACACGCTCCCCAAACTGCAGCAACTGCACACGCTCCCCAAACTGCAGCAACTGCACACGCTCCCCAAACTGCAG
>JACJUY010002380.1:21324-76285 GCA_014220935.1 Platorchestia sp. MABIK | reverse complement strand
GCGGACTATTTACCCCCTTATTTCGAAGATCGCTTACATTGTGGTTATGAAAATCAATGAAAATGTGTGTCGTACGATAAATTGCTTTTAGTCTATGTATGAAAATATCATAAGTTATAGAATTAAAATTTAATAGTCATGCTTCATTTGATCAACAGCACGCAACTAAACTGTGAAGCAAACTTTGAACGACGAATAACTATCGTCAATAAATAATCTCCAACACAGCAGCAAAAATGTACGGCTCGTCCATAATTCATGCTCACAAACCATTATGCTCTCTACACTTTCAGCTTAAAATCTTTGACTCAAATTACCAGTCGTTTGAAATTAGATCTTAATTAGATTAATTTACATTAGATGTTAGTTCAAGTCTCCCCAACTACAAAAAAGGCGTTCTAAAGAGAGGAAGGAAGAAAGATATTTAGTATGGACTTCAGGGAACGCAGAATCTATGCACTAAATGCATAGAAACAGTAAATTGAGAAAAGTTTATGAAACAAGAAAAAATTTAAGAATAAGAAAGAAGTATGTACTGAAAAACAGGACAGTAATGAACCGGAAAAAGATAGTTCGAACAAAAAAAGTTCCTATTTTAAACCAACAAAGAGAAAACCTACAAAACCTTTAGCTTGGAACCACACATTCCCACCCCCCAAGGGGCGCTAATAAGATCTTTATTATGCATCATTAGAACTCCAGAATTATTTGTGCAGCTGCAGCATGTTTAGAAGAGTTAACGCGACAAACCAACAGGAGCTGGCAGCCATCAAACAACCCTCTCTGCAGGAACGCAGATGGCGCAAGGGACACGCCGCACCTGACCACAATGGCCAAGTTTCCTTGCCTACGAATGTGGGAAGTAACGTGGTGGGACTCAACGGAGCAAAACTGTGCAAATGCGAGAGACTTAGCACTGCAATGTTGTTGTAATCACCATAAAAATGAGCAACTACTAGCTCATCAGACACGAACCATTTAACTCGCACAATTTAGGAAATTAAATTGCACTTCTTATGCACTTTTGAGTGATACTTATTTTTTGGTGAAAACGATGAAGTATTTTTACAGGAGTTACCAAATTCTTTGAATATTTTCTAGTAATGGTCAGAACATTGAAGAACTGAAGACAAAATATAACCAATCAAGTCACTCCACACATGCTCTATTTTTTGTACTGGTATTTTTACTAATCGTTCTTCAGATACCTCGTGCATGTCATAGAAGTACTTTTGCGTCGAGTAAAAATGACTTGAACCATACCGCATACTGCATTCACGAAAGTTTGGCGCCAATCCGGCCAAAAAGTTCGTAATCATAAATCCCATAACCAACAAAATTGCGATAAACTCGCAATAAATACGAAGTTGCAACAAATTTTTTATTAAATAAAATTCTAACGAACCCTTGGACAAGAGTAATTGAAGCATTCATGGTCACACGCAGTAAATTTCGATGTACGCTCAACAAGTCCGCACAACGCCCCCTGGCGCAGAGTCACCACGTCCTTGAGGGGTGATGTGATAATTGTGTCTCCCGTTTCCGGAGTACCGATTTTTCTGACTCAGCCACCCAAAAGTTGATGTAGCACGAACACTTCACAAAATCAGCGTTCACAATATCCTTAATGAATGCCGTCACTGTAAAAATGTCCATAAGACATGAGGACCCGCATTGAAATTATTCGATGAATTCCGTCTAATTTATCCGCTTGCACAAGCAACCGATAACCTCGGAATCTCATCGCACATTGGAAGAAGCTACCACTGCACCTAATTTTAAAATAGTGAAGATATTGACCGAAGTCAATAAGATTCAGTTTTTAAGATTCAGTAAAAGATCAGATGTTAGTTTCAGCCTCCCTAACCGCAACTAAGGTGATCGAAAGAGAAATGAGAAAGGCGCCATTTAGCATGGAATTGAGGTAATGCAAAATCTATGCACATGGTGCATAGAAACAGTAAATTGAGAAATAAGTTCATGAAACAAGATAAAAGTTGAAGAAGAAAGACGTGGGTGCTAAAAAACGGGACAGCAGAGAACCGAAAAAGAGGGTCTTAAACAAAACAAAAAACACTATTTCAACAAAAATTAGGCCTAGCTAACCTTTAACTCGGGACTTCATATATTCCTCCTGGGGGCACTAATTCCCATAGATACAATAGTTATATCCCCCTGAGGGAAGATTCAGTAAATTTCGAATGCGAAATTAATACTGTCATTTTAGAGGCAAGGTTTCGGAGAGTGCAAATAACAATTGAACAGAATTCTCAGTTTAATTACTTAATTAGTTAATTAAATAGAAACCAAACCTCTCGACATAAACATCAACCCCACTAGTTGAACACAGTTAAATGAAGAAACCGCCTCCGGTACAACGACTTCATTTTTGAGTCTTATTTCCGCTCCCCTATTTCAAATATCCTCAATTTCAATTGCACAAAAGGAAAAAATTAGATTGTAATATTATTATGCATTTATTTCGGCAACAGTTTTTCCTTGGAGATAGCATTTCAACGGAGGAAAAGAATGTCCCAACGAGAAGTAAAAACAATTGCAAAAAAATGGAGTCAATGATACAGACTCATGGGTAGAATTCACTTGAAATAAATGAAAGCCATCACGTAAAAATGAAGACAAAAGAACCAACCTCAAATCCTAAGATAAGTTGAAGGCCAATTCCTGCAATGGGATTACTTTGGAAGGATATTGCGCAATGATGAAAACAATTCAAGATATACCCGTGAACAACGAAACATCACAAAACAGCACCGCAACGACGTATGTGGTGTGATCGTACAATAAGAACACAAAAAATAAATGTCACCACAGGCTTTAGCTTCACCATAGTTCTGCAATATAAGATATACATGCACGATGAAAACATTCCTGTTAGGATAAGTTCGCTGAGAATTGAATAGCTAAACATATGAAAGAAAAAACAATGAGGATTATTTGAACATCGGAGTTTCCTTTGCAGTCGCTAAGTAAAGGAACTCTGAGAACCAATAGGAAGAAACTGTGATATTTCAATGAACGGCCGCTGCTCACGTCCGTGTCGCACACAAATGAACAAAACAATAGGCCATAAAACCTGTTTACATTCCACTAGCCTCAGAGATTTCTTTTTCTTGGTCACTTCCTTCTACGCTCTTTCTTCAGGCAGCAAAATACGCGAAGGCCAGCTCGAATCAAGTGCAGAAAATGAGCTTATCAAAGAACAGTAACTTACTCTCCTCTTTGGAGACACTGACTCTCCATTAAATCCGCAGCTGTAAATGCGTCATGTGCAGCTGAAGTGAAATAACATCGGTAAACTAAGTATATCAAAATGATCATTCAATCCGAACTCACGGTTTTAATACAGTTTCAACTGCTGTAATGTATAGCGTAGTAAAGCTCAGTAAGACTGAATGTAAATCTCACTTGTGGGCTCGGTTTTGAAGCAGTTGGCATGGCCAACTTTAGAGCTAAAAGAATCATCAATATAAGGATGTGCCATCATGAGAAAAGAAAAGCTAAATTATAACCAGCGGAAAACAGAAAATTGTTATAGCGATTGGCACATTCGTAAAACTCACAAGAGCGACAAAGAAATGAAAAGATTAAATAGATGGCTCGGTTGGTAAACAATAAAACTGACTTGTACCATACATCGCTCATTTTGCAGTAGGTAGGAGAAACCACTAACGCTCTAAACTTATGTAGTAACTAGGGTAGATATGTAGAAAAACCCTATACCTGTCTCTTGATTAGAAACAAGTCGCTGCAAAACACACCCAAACAAGGCATCCTCATAAGATTACAGTCAAATGAATGGTGAGCTCGACGAATATAAGCTTTACGAAAATGGAACGTTAATCAAGCTTTTAACCGGCAAATGAATAGCTCAAAACATGCATAACACGCCTACCAATAAACGGAGACTCAAAAGATGAAAAACACCCCACCTGCAAACCAGCACTTTTTGACGCCAAAGCCCGGCAAGATGAGCTCAGGATGTTGGCTGGCGACAATCTGCTGCATGCCAATGGTGACGAGCCCGATGATGAGTGGGCACCCCCACGCGTACACGCTGTACCACTTGAACCTGCTGCGCGAGCCTTCCCCGCTCTCGGGGATTGGACGCAGCGACCTGCACATCACCGAGCTTGTTAGGCACCAAGTTCGGTAAACTTCCAATGTAAATCACTTTAAATTCTAATTTTGTTCTTATTCTTGTTATTTAGCTATTATTATTTACTTATTACTTTATTCCAAGCTCAACCGCTACAGCCACAACCACAGTGTGTTCGTTCAGCAGTGACGTGCGGCGTAAGTGGGTTTGTTGATATGGGTTTGCTTTGAGATGGCGCTTCAACGGAGGAAAAGAGTATTTTAACGAGATGTATAAATTGTTTAAGAAAAAAAAATCAAGAACAAATACAAATGGGTAGAATTCACTGGAAATGAATGAAAGCTTCCCTCGCCAAAAACATAAAACCAAAAGAACCTACGAGATCGTCAGGTTGAAGTACAAGTTGGCGCAATCGTTGCCGATCTCGTGGTTAAACCTCAGCTGTTCAAGTAGGAGTCAGTTTCAACTCGCATGTATTAAGGGGAAAAATAGTTTCTTGTAAAATTTTAGATAAAGGTATGCATGAAGAAAGAATGTGGCTGATTATATCGGTGGAGGATTAACTTAAATGAATGAAAAGGCCAATATTTGCTGGACTATCCGCATGCGGAGCTAAAGATCTTATATGCAGGAATCAACTTTCAAATTGTTCACCAGAAACTAGCTCCTTAAACACAAAACAAGATTTTGACGAGGATTTTCATTGCTTTGATGCATTAAATCGTTTTCAACCTGTCAGCCAGTACTCGATCATGATTGCGTGCGAACGCTAAACGTCACCTTTCTGAGAAAGAATTTCGAAAATCGAAAAAATTATGCAAAATGTGGCACAAGGGTTACCGCATGTAATCATTTCCAACATTGAGATAAAGAAATTAACGTCGAAAATTACAGATAGTTCATGGATTGATAATTTGCATTTAAGAATGAAGAAAAAATATCGCCGCTGACTACAATAATTGGCAGTTTCAGCTGACAATTACTCAATAGGTTGCAAAAAA
Organism: Platorchestia sp. MABIK; assembly: GCA_014220935.1. Lineage (NCBI taxonomy): Eukaryota > Metazoa > Arthropoda > Malacostraca > Amphipoda > Talitridae > Platorchestia > Platorchestia sp. MABIK. The sequence continues at coordinate 71,167 of JACJUY010002380.1, read as the reverse complement.
TGAACAGAGTACATTAGAAACGCCAGAAACACTATATTTTATTCGATAACTATGTTGTCTTTCAGTTGTACTAGGCAGAATGAGAGTCTGAATTTTCACTTAGATTTTATAAATTTAATCCAAACCACAAGAAAGGTCTTCCCAAGAGACACCAGTTAGTACGGAATCATGGGAATGCAGGAGTGCCCCCCACACTCAGCGCATAGAAATAGCATGATTGGAAGATGTTTACGAAACAAGAAAGTTGAAGAAAAAAGTTGTGAGTGCATAATCAAATGCGAGCAATGAGCGATAAAAGATGGTCTGTGACACAAGAAAAACCTGTTCTATTACAACAAAAGGAACATTGACATAATTTCCAACGTAGGACCTGACGTCTAACCCGTACGAGTGTGATGCATCGTCCGGCGAGATTTAAAAATATTCAAAATGGGACGAGTCTTTCAATATTTTGGTTTTCGCTTATTTTCTACATTTTGGGTAGTTCATAAATTTAATAAAATTAATGAAAACCCCAATTTGTTGGAATTAAGACAGAATTTTATGAAATCTGCATCTGAGTCCAACTGCAAAAATGAAGGAGTATAGTTTTGAGAAATAAAGCATGTACGTGCAAAGCCCACAGGGTTGAGACAATGCTTGACGTTTCGTTCTCGCGGGACGTTAAAAACTACACAATTCAGAACTACCAAGAGGCGAGAACCCGATAAGATACAACCAAGAGTAACTTACGTCCACAGAATAAAACGATCCACACAATTATTGACGAGTTTGCTGCTTCAGAAAGTCGGATGCACCACGCGTAAAGAAAAGCATTGAACAAAGGCGCTGAAATCGAAGTAAGCTTTCGAGTTCGAGGAACAATAGAACAAAATTATTTCATTAGTTAAAAATATTCTTGTCTTGTACGCTTCTCTCAATTTAGCAGAGCACAGCTACATTGACGCCGAACATTAATGCGTGAATCCCAGGTGTGATCCGCGATTAGATAAGAACGCAAGTTTACACGTCTATCCATCACCGGCATCGTAGTGTACTTTTTCATGACGGAAAACGTTAGACGACCGGAATCTTAAACAATGAGTTCTTTTATATACAATTTTCCGTCATTTTCTGCTGTTTTTAGAAATAATTAAATTTGTTCTGGGTGTTGAACAGAATTTCTTAAATCGACACTCAAAACTGAGGGTAATGAAGAACTCATTGGTAGCTAAATGACTTCCCATTTATTGCGTTCAAAACCGTGCATTTTTTTAAACAATTTGACCGTTAAATTAACTTAAAAGCTCACGAGTGAAATCCAATGAGAGCTGAGCGTGCTCACTGGCTTTTGAGATGAAGATTACTGCAATTATATTTCTGACGTAAACACCACAGCCACCACTGGTTATCTCAGCAGTGATGCGTAACTGAGTTCACTGATTTCCAGCCTTTCTCTCCATCTTGGTGTGTCTACGAATCCTTTGGGTATATTGAGAGTTCCTAATTAGATCAGTATGATTCAACTTTCCGCTCATATTTACGCTGAAGAATGGGTACAAATAAAACAAAGACTGCCCCATACAAATAAGACTCGCATACACACTCGCATGGCGAGTGCAAGCAGCACTAATGCGCACTCCTAATTAGTGAGGTTTGATAGGCCAATCTACTAATGCAGTTCAGGACACAACAGTGCACTTATTGTTAGAATCAAATCAAACTTAGAAGAAGCAGCCATAACTTACTTTTCATCTATTGACCTCATTACAATGAAAGGAGGAACTAAAGCTGCTTTTAGAACCATGAAGTTTCACTTCAGTGATGACTCGAACTTCATGACTTCAGTGATTCGAACAAAACGTTCGAATCGTTTTGTTAAAAAAAAATGATTCAAATAAGCTCGTCTTATAATATCACCACCTCGGTTCTCACAACTTTAGCTGACAGAAGCATTAATCATTTAAAGCTGCAAACAATTTTTACTGAAAACTGAACAATTGACACGCAAAAACATAAGAACTCTTGTAATAAGTGAACAACAAAGGCGATATAAAGGCCTAAATTTCAATTCAGAACTATACACTTTTTGGAAGAAAAATAGCGCAATAAGTGAGTACACACCCGACGGCATAGCAACACAATTTATGCTGAAAACTAAACAATAGATACGCAAGAACATGAGAACACTCATAAGCGAACAACAAAGGCGATAAAAAGGCCTAAGTTTAGTTCAGAACTACACGCTTTTAGGACGAGAAATAGCGCAACAGGTGAGTACACACCTGCAGACAGCGCAGCATATCCCAACACCGCGATAGTCTATCAGGTCTGAGAGCAACAGAGCTGCAGCAGAGCCACACGCCAGTCGCAGGAGCAGGTCACATACAGTCGAGGGAGCTCCGCCCCCTCATTACCACTATATCTCAGTACAACAAACCGTGACAAAAAAAAGATCACGATAAAAAAACTATAAAGAACCTCGCCAGCGAACAGCGCTTCATAACTTCGGTGTCCTGGCTCCACAGCACACACACACAAGACAGAGAAAGTGCTCATAAAAAAGCTGACGTAAAAGAACAGTTGCATGCTACGGAACGCTCGTTTAATGAAGGTCCTCACGCGGTGTGAGTGCCACGATTATCACTGATGGATGTGCCGGTTCCTGCATCGCGGCTGTGGCGGTGTCGTTTGCTCTCCCGTACGTATAGCACAGCGGCGCTCCAACGCCGAGACGACATGCGACTTCGCTGATGAAAGCGAGTTTTCTCACGGGTAAATAATGAGCCTTCCCGACCTAGCAAAGAAAACGAGTCAAGGTCATTATCACCACAACATGCCGACGTAAGCAGAGTGGAATAATTCATCAAGGTCAACTGAACAGCGGGAAAGGGTCGTAATTTTGTACCCGTGTTGGTTGCAGCGCCGAGTGACATGCAATTACACGCGGGAGCCTTGAACTGAGGAAACGGAAAAGTGAAGACGCACAACTGACTTGCCGAACGCTAATGCACGTTTTAGCAAGCAACGCTAGGCGAAGATGAGAGTTTAGCGTCAAAATGTGACTGATCACTGCATTCTTTAAAATAATTTGATCAAGCGGATGACAGATCGTATGCAAGTAGTTTGTTATTAAGGACAATTGTTTCAGCAGTTCTTCCCTTTCCCGTTTATAACCGGAGAAAAAGAAACGCTTAGCTGAAGTACAAGTGTAAGTGCATAAACAGGGTAAAAATTACTGGAATCAGAGCAGAACATAAAAAAGTTTTGAAATCGAGAGCGCAATAAAACATAGGCAACTTCATGTGCTCCGGTAACCATCAAGTTGTGAATACGAGGGGAAAAAATTCAAAGCGAGAAGTTCAGGAGTGTTGGCGATCCAAGTGTTGCCTGCCCACTGACAGCCCAAAAAATCTGAATAGACTTGCATTCGGACTGATGCAATATTGCAACACAACTACTGAAATTTACCACATGATAAGAATAGGAGAAAGACTTTCGATGCACTCGTCATACGCGAAAGTTTTCACGAATGCGGCTTGTTGAGTTCGTTCACATAATTTCTACCTGTGAAACAACACAACACACAAGCCGATACATTCTCCACTGTCCCTGGTACAAGAATAATTTATTAATACAAGTACTAGGTATACAAAATACCGGAAGCAACAGCAGGCATGCCGATGCATTGGCTGTTTTCATCTGTCAATACGCCCAAGGATTGCGACAAACGGACACAAACATGCGCAGAATGACGCACAGAACGCTCGAGGGCGTGAGAAAACGCGGCACTCCCTCGCACAGGCGTGATCGAACACGACACAAAGAGAGCGATAGTGAGCCTGCGACAAAGAGGTAGATCTCTGGTTCTTCAGCGAAAGTACGTGTGTGTGAGTGTGTGGTGTACAAGGTAGATAGTACCCTACGGTGACGGCTTTTGCTTTCAAATTTGAGATATTGAGTACTAGGTGATCAAGATCATGGGTTTAGTGTGGTAATTAAATTTGCACTTACAAAAAGTTAGTGACATTTTTTAAAAATTAATGCAAAAATAAGTTTTCAAGATCCCAAAACACGATCCCACAATCTAATGGATCCCAAAACACGACTATGAAAGACTATGATTTAAGAATAGAAACAGAATTTGAAAAAAATAATTACGATCGAATGAGTTCAACGCGCAGCAGTAAAGATTCATCGCTAAAATTGTCATTTAGGTGACAAAGGCCTAATATGAGAAACACATTCACGAACAAAATCAAGTTTAGTAGAGGGTTTGATTGCTCATGAACATACTACATATGTGCATATTATCATTGCTAAAGCATAAATCAACACATTGGGTAGAGAACGTGACGTGGATTTTTTTTCAGAAATTTAAAAAAATGATGACTGTGACAGTGAAGAATGAACTCAAGTAGATTATTCACATATTTATAGTTCTACCAGCGCAATTGCTCGAAGAATTTCAAGAGCGACAAATATCTGCAAACCAGGGAGAGACATATCGAAAAGTTTCAAAAGAAATCGAACACACTATCCGCTCGGTTCGCAAACCTATTCAAGAGAAAATAAAAAGAATATCTAACTGAAAGATAAAGCTCATCTGGCTACAGCAATGACAACAAGGGTGTCTGCAGACCTCTTATCGGCAAGATATGCTAACGACAATCTCCTCCTCTGAGCAGCGAAACAACAGAAAGTACAATACAGCTGAGTACAGAGACAGTTTACTGGCTAAATACAAGCAAAAAGTAAACGGACTTAATTCACAATGCGTACCAACACTAGAAGTGCGGCAAAAATACGAAATGCAACAAATTTTCAAACAATAACATTTATTTTACTTGAGAAATAGAATTTTCGATAGTTCTTTACTCCACAACAAGCAGTACCTTAGCACAATAGTTGCCAAGATCAGTCTTGCGATCACGAAGAATGAACTAGTTTGATAGTATTTACGTAAATGTATCCTCAACAAGCTACTAACGGTAGAAATTAGAGAATTTAGCTTCCCCGCCATCCCACTTACGCTCAGCGGATCGCTTTCCTGTCTCATGCTCACGAACGTGTTTCTTCATAGGCATTTCCTAACCAATAATTCTCACTTGTGTCCAGCTTGGAACCTCAACACATTAGTTAATCGGCATTACAACGAGGGCCCCAAAACGCAAATATGACGTGAAATGGCATGAACTCCGTATCATTAACACGCTCCTGGTTTCTATAACATAAACCACATTTAAACAACTTCGTTGGAAACTGAATCATTGCCATTCAAAAAGCGAGTTCGAGTTTTGTAGCGCACCCCGTACCATAAAATGGCACTGTAGCCGAACTCTTGTCGCTCGTTTCAGATGGCAACCGCAACCAGTGTTACAGGACAGCATCGCGTGCAAGTGCGCCTGCCTCACGGTAATCATGAATGGAATGAACCAGTAAATTGCGTCTGGCGGTGTAATGTTGCACGGTGCCGTAACATGAGATAATTGAGCGATCTTGTTTAAAAAGACCACAAATTGAGGGAGTGTATTTGAACATAGTTCATTATGCTCCGTTGCATGAAAACAAAACGTGCATCGATCCGAAACGTTTCCCAAGCGAACAGTTGAACATAAGCCGAGTACTATTCAAGAGAGTTCATGATGAATTCGATGAACTAAATCACTGGAAAAAGAAAAAGATGTAACAAGTTTTTAAAATACTGAAGTTAAATCAATTTTGTCAATTTTTTTATACTTATATTCATGCGGATATAGAAATAACAGTTTAAATGATTTGTTTCATTCAATGGTCAAATCAGACTCCTGCGTAAAATACCTCTTTAGGCACAGATTAATTAGATTATAGGTCAATTCAAATTTCCCTGACCACAACATAAGTGTTCCCATGAGAAAAAGACGGAAGACGCCTTTTAGCAAGGAAGTAAGGGAACGGGAAATCTAAACATCGAGGTGGGCACCCACACCCTGCGTATAAAAACAGCAAGATGAAAAAAGTTTAACAAAAGAGATAAAAGTTAAAAAAGAAAGGATAAGGTGCTTGAAAACGACATTGAACTCGAAGAATTATCCACAACACAACGAAAATATTATATTGCAGCATAAAGCCTACCTAACCTTCAGCTCTGGACCTCGCATAACCCTGTTGGGAGCACAATTCATATAAATATAACAGCTGTATGCCCGCGAGGCAACTTTTGAAGCACAGATTAGATGTCATAGAAAGCACGCGAATACTTTCCAGTCAGGCATATAAAACACCCAATTTAAAACCGAGCTATCAGCTTCAAACAACAAAGCGTGTTAGATTTCAGACATGCGAGTTTAAATTAATGACGAGCACTTAACGAAGAAAAAGTAGATTCAAGAACCTCTGGACATCAAACCTCCCAAGACAAGCAGGCGAGGCCAGTAGAAATGTCGTGTTTCACACGAAATTTGGGTGCCGCGGCTGAGCGATTGCATAAACGCTACAAGGACAACAAGTCAGCACGCGGAACGCAGTCTCGCTTCCGTGGCCTTTGGGAGAGTGCGCGGCGAAGCGCGAGAAGTTCAAGAACGTCTATGTCATTGAAACGAGCGTGTCGCTGACGAGTCTTGACGAGGTAGGTAGGTGGTTCCTTACTACTGTTATTGGAGTGAAACACTTATGCACAATACTCTCATGAGAAATTAGCGTTGAAATAAGCGTGTCGCTGACGAACCTTGCAACTAGGTAGGTAGTTCCTTACTGCAGTGTTTTGGCTGAAACTTTTGCGCACAATACTTTTTATCATGAGGAATTTCACTTCGAAAGGAAATTTACTCTGGTATTTAAAACTCGAGGTCATGAAAGGGCGCGTGTTGCGTCTGCGTGAGCAGTTGCGCCAGTTTTAAGCGCGAGTAAAGAAGCTGGACACGAATTGCTTAATAGAGGAGGGAGCATTGTTTGGTCGGTGCAGGGAGCGCGCAGATAATAACATCAGCATAAAACTTGAAATGAAACTGGATTTAGTCGATCTCATGCTCGCAAAATACGTGATTTCAGTCACAAGACTCGACGGTTTGAAAATTTTAACTACAAGTGCAGTAGTCATCTAAAATTACGAGTAACGAAGAAATTATCAGAATCAGATGATGGTTCACTTACCTTCACTAGCTACCAATTGACACTATTTCTTAGTACTTCCAGTCGCTGAACAGTGGTAAGCCAAATTATAAACAAGAGGCGGTAGTACGGTACCATCAACGAGACAGTTCGTCATCAAATACTTCAAGTACTGTAGATGTTCCCTGTGCATTGAAGACAAAGCGCAAAAGATGTACGAGTTATCATTTTAGTCACTCAAATAATATAGCTGATCGATTACTTAGGTAATATTACAACCTGACTTGACTAAGCAAATATAATCAAGACTATTCCCAACTGGCAACATCTTCAAAGAGATGGTAAATTTTACATTTTCATGGGCCACATGACGCTTTCTGGACTCCAAACTTCAAACCAAATGTGGGTCGTAGTACAGCAGATCAAGAACATAGGGATATCAGATACATTTTTTTCAAACCAATATTAGGAATAGTGACCCATTTACTTATAAAATCCCTTCCACAAAAACCTAGGCTTATTCAAGTCTTATTTCCATGTGACGCTTAACGTAGGCTTGGACATGGCCTCCTCAGAGGTGGGCACCCACCCACGAGACAGCGCGTTTAATTTCATACTTTGCGTTAGAAGCCTGTGCCGCACCGCCGCGTCCGAAGTGCTCGAGCAAGTTTTTAAGATGTTTCACAAGGCTGCAAACCAGTACTATCTCTTGACTTACATAGGCTCTACAGCATCGTAGAACGCCACTTGAACCTTAAGAAACTTGAAAACTCCTCCAACTTGAATGATTTTTTTTTTTGTCTTTAATTTTTTCGAATTCCCCAAGACGTTCGTAACACAAATTTAGGACAATTTTATTTCTGATTGAAAGCGCAGAAGCTGACTCACAATACTAGGAGATATAAGCGTTACAACGCACAGCAAGACGAGTTTTTACAATGGTCCAGTCACGCGGAAGTGGTAAGTTGAGCGCAGCCAAGCCAGGTACAAATTCAATACTCCCACTGCGGTCAACGAAATGCCTTCCAAAGTTTCTGTTATTATATTCCTGATCTAGTACCAACACATCAAACTCATTCAGTAATAAACGTAAACATTTTTACAAGTCCACGTAGAAAGAAGTTCAACAGGAGTCTAAGCCAAGCAAAAACTATTCGTGGTACAGTATCATTGAAGGTAATAATTAGTGCGAGAAAATGCTATTATTATATTAGGTCATTGACGATATTATACTTAGATGTCATTGTCGAGCAATAGCTAAACATAGCAGACCTAACATATAATGCGTTAGAATGACGTTTATTCTGGCGACTACACAAGGCCGAAAAGAGCATGTGAGATAGATGCTGGGATTTCTTCAACAATTCCTACACAGGGAGCGTTATCGAGCAGTACAATGCAGGACGTGAATCTCCGGTATTTATTTGAATCTCAGTTATTGCGCTCATTTTCGTTACAACCGACTAATCCAGCACGCCTAGGTAATTTTTTAAGGGATTTTCTCCTACTCGCATTCTCCTAACTAAAGGCTTAAAAATATGTACAATAAATACCTGTACATATGAGATACACTTATTCAATTTTGATTTTAAAGACTCCTTGGGGAAAAACTTCGGCGTAGTGTTAGTGGGATCAAAACTCCACTCCAGCGCCACAAACTTGGCAAAATGTCAAGCACCAGGGATTAAATTGATTGTTAAAAAATGCACCTGTGAAGAGATACGCATGACTTATTGATGTGAAAAATAGTGATGTCCACGAACAACATGCATTGGCTCTATTAATGCGCCTGCGTGTCAGCAGGCAGTTCAAAACGATCACAATCCGATCACACACACAAACAGGTCAAGAAAATTGCCAGAAAATATTTCGACGCAACACTCCGCGAAACAAAATGATACAACAATTTGCAATTCTTTTGGGCTAATACTCCTCGTTCAAAATATACAGCGTCTGAACTGTAACCACCTGCTTTTAAACCGTAATAATTACAATCGGCGAGGAACAAATCAACATCTCGATGCCACCATAGTACACACTGTGTGCATTCTACACTGCACGTTTGATAGTAAAAATACCGAAGCGATGCATTAAATCAATAATTGATGTACCATTCATTTAATTTTTGACAGCTCAAATTGCATTCTTCCAAGCCATCACAACTCCTCGAAGGAAGGAAAATCTGGCAGGGGTGATGACTTCTACACAGCGCTTATTCATACCAGTCAAACGAACATACGCACCAAAAGACCCTACACAGACTCCATAGATAGGAAGGAAATATTTCTGATCAGATTCACCGAGAAAGTTAGTCGAAGTAACGGTGAGGGGCGAACGCGCAGTCGCCGCAAGATTGCAAGTTCAGAACTGCGACGCTTCCGCGTAGCGCGGCCTTGCAGTGCCCCATAATGGGTTCACGGAGGCGGACAATAGTACATGCACCGCCAGCAATTGTGGTCCGCATTATCTGTCATTTGAGCAGGAATTAGCGGCAGGTGTTGGCGAACACAACACGTAACCTCGACTCTAGTGCATGACGTGAGATTCTCTTCAACTCAATAGGACACGAAGGTAAGTTAATTTAAATCTACCATATACGACCAACAAACTGGATGCTGAAAACCAAATGGCCACACTCGTGTCAAAATCATTCACTGTTTTCAGAACTCAATTTTAAAACACACCGTGATGAAGTCAGGTATTCAAAACGCACCCGCCTAGGGGAACTTTATTTCAGCATTTACCAGAAAATAAGAATGGAAAAGTGCACTGCGAGGGACGCTATAGAAGTTCTTCAGCTGACAGCGCATGATTTTATACCACAATAAAAGTTGACTGAAAACCTGAGGTAATTAGTAATTTGCAATAATTCAAGACCGCAAGATCATATAATACTCTGATATACTCAATATACTCTGAAGCTCGCTATGTTCCGCAAATTCTCTATAGAGGCACAGTAAAGCTGTGTTAAGGTTCAAATTAATATATAGAGGCATTTCTTTGAGAATTAAACCAAATCTAAAAGCATATGCGGGTATCTTATTTAGATGACCAAAAATTTACATAAACGCCGCGCTATGTAGAAGACGAAACCAACGAAAATATTCGCATTATACAAGTAATATACGAGTCCATTTACAGCTGAATACCTTCCACCTTATACTGTGAAATTAGTTCAAGGTTGGTTCAATGTGTACCAAAACTTCATGACGTCCATTTCACGCGAGAATAAGTTATAAGATAAAGACCATTTCGTGAGAATGGGGTATTTATAAAAAGAAGACCAATAACGAGAAATAAATCATTTCATGTGAAAGGAATACAAACCCTAAGACGAAGTACACTTTACCCATAAATATATTATAATCAGCCAACTGGTAAAAACAAACAAGACGAATTCATCAAGTTTGCGGACAAGTTTACATGTAAGATGTTAAGGTACGATTTCACACAAACGCACATAACCTCACATGCTCAAGACAACATTCTGATAAGTTCCGAGATAAAGTTTATCACCAGTGACGAGTTCTCTATCTATTAGACTTTTTCCTTATCTTAAATTTCGCTTCACAAGCACAAATGAACACGATGTTTGAGTTTATTCCCCGTAACTGTAAACAAAATTCTGGAACCGAGCGAAAAGCAGAAAATTATACTCATAAGCCTCGTTTCAATTCGCACTCCATCAGGCGATGGAGATGAACTTGATAATTAAGTCACTTATCACTGATGCGATGAAATGCAGTCGACTCTTATCATGTACCGCAGTAAGCAGCCAATTTTAACACTTCATGGATAAATATCACCTTGGATCACCTATTTTCCCTGTGTGGGTGAGTGAATCTTTATATAATTTTTGCAAAATGTGTAGATCACAAGCCCCTTAATAACTAAGCTGAGAATTTCCGTTCGTGCAGCATTACTTGAGACTTCGGAGGCTGATGGGCGTGAACGACTACATGAAATTAATCAAATCCTCCAAACAAGTGCATCATCTTTCAATTGACCAATTTCTATACAAAATATGGAAACCTTTCACTAATAAATTCCTCCCATTCAGAGCGAGTTCAGTTTTTTTTTTTTTGATGGACGTAATATTTAACCAGGCATTTTTGCAGGAACTGAAAAAGAAACTTACAGAAAAGTCTTGTCCTATTTTCTATTGCCAAAATCTTTTCAGAAGCACAATTTTCAAACCCCTCTTCCAACTGCCATATTTCAACAACTGTAAACAAAAATTCTGAAACCAAGCGAAGAGTACAAAATTACACTCCCAACCAAGACGAACCACTAAGGGCCCTGACAGACGAGCGGGTTGGCCGCCGCGGGTGCAAAGCGGGTCAGCCGCTGCGGAACCGATTTTGAAAGAGTTTATATTGATTTGTATGTAAAACGCTGGCGTTTACAAATAAATCAGCGTTTTACATAAAAATCAATATAAACTCTTTCAAAATCGGTTCCGCAGCGGCTGACCCGCTTTGCACCCGCGGCGGCCAACCCGCTCGTCTGTCAGGGCCCTAAAATAGCGTAACTTACAAATCGACTGCAGAGTGAGTATGTGCTGGCATCTTTACCTATTCAAATACCAAGAACAACTTTGTGACAATCATGATAAAAGCTGATAATTGTACAGTGCATCGTCCATAAATCAGTGCATCATATTTCACCTCGTATAGATATGCTAGATAGACCGATATGCAATCTTGCGTGAGTCAAGCAAGAGAATGGTGCGGCCATCTCACCTACAACTAGTTATAAAGTGCAATAAAGAGTTTAGCGACTTCTACACGTGTTATTTTACTGAGATTGCCATGAGTCATTTCGGAGGAAACAGGTGTAACGTGAAATCAGGTTCCGCTTAAATGGCCAAGAAGTGCTTATCGCACAACCGATAACAAATGAGGAAATACGTCAGATCACTTCTATGACAGATCACAGCATGACAGTGCGACATTAGCTCTCTATAGCTGTGTCATCCTGATCTTCAAGGAGCGACGGGTAGAATGCATATTACATAACATAACCAAAATAAAACACCTATAATTTACTCCGTCTAAATTGGTGATGAGATTTATGAGTTAAACTAATTCAATCATCTCAACATCTCTTCTGACGAAGAGATTATATTATAAGCATCCCTTACAACAACAAATACGTTCCAAGGATAGGAAGGATAAAGGCACCAAAGGATAGGAAGGAGAAAGGCACCAGTGAGTAAGGAGTTAAGGGAAGCCGATTGAGAAATCTATGCACAAAGTGTGTTCCTACACAAGATTCCTTGCACATAGAAACGGCAAGTTAGGAAGGAAGTTCATGAAACAAGATAAAATTTGAAGAAGAAAGTATTAAGTGCTGAAAAACGAGACAGCAGTGAACCTAATAAAATGGGTTCCATAATAAAACAAAAACCTGCGCTACCTCAAGTATTGTCCTACCTAACCTTTAGCTTGAGAACCCGTATCTTCCTCTGGGAATACTTGCTCCCATAAATACAACAGCTGTACCCCCTCAAGGAGCTCCATAAAACAAAACATTTCTACAAAATACAGGGGAGAAATTGCTTTACCCTCTCGCAGCAGCAGCACACACTCACGCACAGACCTACATTGCATTTGGTGTAAGACAACACAAGTCAACCACCGATAAGGATAAGCAGCAGGCGTAGCACCACAGTCACCACCATACCTGCACGTGAGCAAGGGAGCCCCGTGTATTTACTACCCAGTCTAACTTTTTTCGCCGGAGCATGCATGTTTTCCGCCGCCCAAGCGATTTAATTACTTGGGCAGCGAAAAACATTCATGCAGGCGGCGAAAAAGTTAGACTGGGTATGGAGTTAAGTGCGGATGTTTCAATAGGGCATTTTATGCTTTCACGTCAGTCGAGATACGAATGCGAGGAGATTACTTTAAATACAACTTCAACGGCTGCGTCTTTCCGCTGGACTGCACGAAAAGTTCAAGCAATTATATCGTTGACACTGCATGTAACACGTAAAAAATGTGTAAAATATGAATAAAAACACCAAAATGTACCCAGTACAAGTGGTTAGTCACGAACTTTCAGTAAAATTTAAAAAAATACTTGGTTCAAAACGCAAGAGGAAAAATTATTCTGTGATTCGGAGTTTAGAAAGGCGAATAGATGATAAACCGTACGCACATCAACAGCAGTGAATGTCTAATTATACAAAACGCACACACCGGTTTAAGAAGTTGAACAACACGAGAACACAACCGCACAAAAAAGTCTCTGCAGACCGTAGCCCACTGTTGATCCTTAATAATTATTCTTTGTTTCTTTGCGCGGATGCAATCAACTTCAAAATCGATTAATGCAGTACAGTACACGCGTACTAGCAGACGTTAGAGGTAAAACGTGCTCCTTTAGGCTTTCTATAACAAAGACTCAACACGGTAAATTTTGGAATGGGACGCTAAATGCTTCAATTCCCCATGATCCAGTTGAGTTCAGCATAGCCCACTTCATTAATTACTTGTATTCCACAAACTATAAATGGAAAATCGTAACTTCCCGCCACGGTTGGTGTTCAAACGCTAAGGGTACAAGATGCTTGACACACGCCGTGGAGAAGAAATAGAAAAAAGCGCCTTATGCAAAGCGCATGATTGGAAGTGCACATCCCTTACGAATTTAAGGTTGGAAATCTGATATGAAAGTAGAAGATATCTCTCAAATACTTAGCGAATTAGATCATACAATTACGCAGAGTAACCTTATTCAGTCGAACCGAGCGACAAATAAGACCACCTTGAGGGAGGAGTGTCGTATGACTCGTGAGGTTAAGCCAGAGCGCGCATGAGAGCCATTGTTGCGGCGCAGTCTAGAAGAACTTAGATCGAGGAGTGCAGCGCAAGACCTACGCTGGAGGCCACGGTTGCAGGGAATGCGAAACCAACCGCCAAGTGGCACTGCTCTTTCAGCTCGTGCAGCAACGCCACCGCGTCACGTTCTCTCGAGCTCCAGGACGGAGCAACGTGTAAAGTCATGTGATGTTACTGCTGTCTTTGCATCACTGCTGTTATACGCAGCGCAACTCGTGGAACTTGGAATGCCACGGGGCAATGGTATCTTTAACTTGAGCTCTACCTATTTTACACATGGTATTTGCTGTTATAAAATTGGATGCAACGCAGAGTATCTCTTGTAGCTTGCTGGATGAATTGCATGCGTACATAGTTCACCCCACAGTGCGGGATGTTATTGGGGAAGGTTGAAGCCCAGTAGTATTCATTATGTTACAACGAGCAAGCTTTCTAGTAAAATAGCCTGTTTACTCACGAACGAGCTTTCGAAATTTTTAGTAGTAACAAATAACAGTTGACAGTTATAACAGTTAACAAACACGCGAAGAGTAAATAAAATCAGGGAACGGTTCCTCATATTAAACTAAGGTAGCGGTAAGATGAAAGTGATTTGCATGAGCAATCACGCCTTTTTAAGCGTAATGTAGTGAAAATATTTGTTCGACTATTATATCAGCCAGTAATCATAATTTATTAAAAAACCACACGACGAGAGCCATTCTTTGACTCGTTTCACTAGCAACAACCGAGCACAAATGCGCGAACAGTTTTTGCCCTTTGCGTGTTCCATTTACGCATTGATTTTGTTAACCTAAGAATTATGAATGAAAACGCGATCCGTCGACGAAAGTCCCATCATCAGAGCATTGCACGAAGCCTTGAGCGAGGTACTAAATGTTCGTAAGAAGTGCCCTTGTGTAGTTGTGTCATGCTCATTAGAAGTGGCGCGCAAGTGGCACGAGTAATTGTATCAAACGCGGCCGTGAATTGAAAATGAATGCTCGTTGAAGGTGTTCCTATTTAATTACACGCGGCTGTCAGAAGCTGACGGGCACAAATATTGCTCATTATTGAGGACTGACAGCAGATAAGCCCTATCTGCCCGACCCCAGTGACTCACTAGCCTTTACACATTTCTTCATTTTATCATCGGATATAGAACGTCTACAAAATCAACAATTTTCACGGATAACTGTCAACTTGAACTCAATATAGCGCCACAAAAAATATGGCAGTATTTTTTTTTATATACATAAAAGAATATATTCATATATGCTATAAATGTATTTGAAAAAGGGATATCACAACAATCCTGGAATTACTATTAACCCCTTCCAGTGAATATCCTCAAATCAGGCCTGAAAAGTAATCTAATACATAATTAAGCTGAAGCTAAATTACCGCGCTTCAATGGTTACCTAAGCTGCACTCCCAACAAATGAAGCCTACATCTTTGCGCAATAGTTTCATCAAATTACTAATGGCAACACAGGCAGAAATTACATCCCATGATTAGAGAATGTGCACTAGCTCGTAATGTACGCTCTCGAAGATGGACAATGCAAACACGGGCCTCGTTCTGAAAGAAGACAAAACAAGACACTAACAAATCCCGGAAGAGCATATCTCCGCAAGGTAGGACTCAATTTTTATAACGAAACCAACAAAATTAAGTGGGATAAGAAGTATTTGCAATCTCGCCTAATATTACCCTTGGTGTGTTCATTTATACATTTGTTTGGGGTCCGCTTCTTCTGTCCCTCTGTCACCCTCATAAGAGTGCTTATAATGACCGGTTCTGTGATACGAGTTTCACCATTGCACAAATACAAGAATATTTTAATCGCGGGTACTATTTGGATGGATACTCTTGTTTGTCATCCACATCTGGAAAATTGATTCAAGAAAATATTGAATCCCGTCATTTTTGACGGGCCGTGCACACTAGTAATAAATAAACGTTAAGCAAATTCCACTTCTGTTGATAATTTATTCTCTCGAGTCTAGATAGAAATGGCATGCGAAGTATCCGAGCACACGAGACATAAAACGAACATTCAAGTTAGCGTTAAGAGTGTTTAGAGAGGCCTCGAGAGCTACAACATGTCACCTTCCGGCCTGGCGGGCAGCCAAGATTTGCTGAAGGTGACAGTAAATTGACAATGAGCAAATGCAAAGCGACGCTAGAACTCAAGACACGTCTTTACAAAATCCAATTTTAGAATGCGTACTTATGCTTCGGGCATATGACTCAAACTGTCTTCGGATCAAGACCTCTCTCGGCAGGCGCCTGTTTCCTCGAACTGAGCCACAAGGAAAACATGGAAGCATCCACGAACACAGAAATGTTCACTTGTCAAATGCTTTAAGTCAATCGACGTCTGAGTAGAAATTATGAAGTGAAAATCATTAACATTTGAAAGCATCAAATCCTCTCCCAGAATTAATATTTATGATGGGGAGAATAAATATTGAAAAGCTTCACAACTACAAAGTCGCTTTCAGTATTGCACGGGTTCTCATAAATGACGGTTGGTTTTCCATGTCAGCGACTTTCCCTATTAATTACATTTCCAGCAGACATAAGAGATTATAACACAACAACCACAACAAAAGTGTTCCAAAGAGAGGCAGGTGGAAGAGACCATTTAGTATCGAGTTAAGGGAACACACAATCCATGCACAAGGTGTGTTCCCACACAAGATCTTCTGTATATAGAAGCAAGTTAGGCAAAAAGTTCATGAAACGAGATAAAAGTAGAAGATGGAAGTAGTAGGTGATGAAAATCAAGACAACAGTGAACCGAAAAAAAATAGTTCTCAATAAAACAACCTATATCACTTCAATAAAAGAAGGCCTATTTAGTCCTTGGCTAGGAACCGCACACATTGCTATAGAAATGCATTGAGACAAATCACAGACTAAATAGCGGCATGTTTTAGACCGTACTTAATCAGATGAGTACAGTGCTCATTCCTAAAGTACACTTTTGAATCAAATTAACACCGAGGAGATGTCGGGCGCGTTTGATGCTGCCAACATGACCAGAAACACCGCAGGCACGACTCCAAGAATACCAGCACTCTGGCGTTAAAAAGCACCTCAGGCAGACTTCAACTGTAAATGCGGACGTTTAATTGCCTCTAAAAATGACACGGCTACAGGGTAAAAACAAGCGCAACTCTGAAAATTATCCGATTGATCTGCACTGATACGAATAGAACGCATCGACGCGCGTATTTTTACCTCGATTTTGAACGAATAATCCACTATATTATACAGTTGTTGCTTGGTTGGTCCGTCTCTCGGTGACGCTCTCAAGGATTCCTAATGATATCCGTGATGCGAATTTAAACAGTACACAAGTACAAGAATATTTTAATCGCGTGTACTATTGGGGAGGATATATTTGTTATCCACATTTGGACGAGTTATTCAAGGAAGATATCGGATCCCGCCATTTTTGACGAAGCGTGTACACTAGCGAGTCTCGCATAATAGACAAAAGTGAGTTAATACCATGAATACGTCGCATCACGAACTGCACAGTAAACGAGTAAGAAAAATTCATCAAATTTATTCTGCTTGGATTCCAGAAGTTTGCCTGCGAATTTACTAAAAGCATATATCTACGAATCCCTAACTGCACAATTGTATGAAGAACATGAGTTAATGCCCTTACTTGGAGCTAATGTACAAATGATTTCTCATACACACAGCCACGTGTCACCCCTTACTCCATAAATTGACCATTTCTTTAAAAATACCTTTTTAGTTCTAATATACTCGGCGACTTGCAAGTGGTAATTATCAAAGGTAGACGAGAACAATGTACCACTTCTCAGTATTCCTAGCTCAGTTTTTCCGCTTTACTTGCGGAAGATGAGAAAAACTCAAATCAGTTGATGAGTAAACTTGATAGAACACACAGTTAGAGAGTGAAATCACCTGTTGTTCAGATATAAGAACACAGCACTGCAGCAGGCATTATCGCATTGATCAGATTACAAGTTAGTTTCAGCCCCAGTAACAATCTGAAACGTGTTACCAGGAGAAGAAAGCACCATTTATATAGTACCGAATTAAAATAACGGAATCTATGCGTGTGCTCCCCGGATTTTTTACTTATAGAAACAGCAAGATTGCAAGTAGCTTACTGAACAAAAAATCAAACATGCAATAGGTACTGAAAACAGGACAGCAGTGGACCTAAAGATGGTCTCAAAGAAAAAAAAACATTTGAACAAAATGAAAGCCTGACTAACTTTCAGCTCGGCTTCTCACATTTTCCCATAACCCTAAGATACAATCGTGGTATTGCCCGGAGGGAATGTACTAGTGTAAATATACGCCTCATTTCTCTAATGAAGTACTAGAAACAACAATGAAATGCACATCATAACAAATTACACTGAAGAGTTATTCAGGAAACTACTTGAGCTGAAAGTGACATTTGGACCAGTCATGTGGAAGAGCAGCTTGGGGACACCAGGGTTGCTGCATCAAGTGTCTGATGATTTGGCGTTTTCTACTAAACCGCGCAGCGTAAACATTTGTCAGAGCGACGGCCACGCACGAACCGTTATAAAACTTCGGAGGGCGGCCATGAATTTTGTGAAATTCTTAGGTAATTTCCATCAGCTTTAACATCGGTATACTCCCACCTGCTAAGACTGTGAGTTGTTATCTAGTGAATAATTAATGAGAACCCGTTACTATTTTATTTTTATCTTCCACGTTACAACATAAAAGCTATTTTACCACACCTTATCATGTTTTTCCCGCATCTACCAACAACGGTTTGAAATCTTCGCCCCCGGATGCACAGGAGATCAAAAAAATTGAGTTCCTCCACCACTTCAAAGGTATTCCCGACGACAGCATACACTTGTCACCAACATGATTGCTTAATTCTTTTTTCTGGCAAAATTCTTGAATTAGATAAAGCTTGAAACAGAATTTGGCTGTAAAAACACAATTCATCTTCAACCCAAGAATGTTGGCACCAAATAAATGCAATACTTTGCTTTCCAATAAGGTTGCCCGATACATTGCGACCTTCATGGACAAATCTGGCAAGCTACATACAAGAATGATGGCCACGAAAAATGCCAACGAGGCAAGGGAGCACACAAGCTCACAGCGGCCGCCAAGTGTGTGTGTACAGCCAACATTGAAACGTCGTCTGCGGTTGCGCACTCTGTGCCGCGGGCAGGAAATGAGCTCGCCTGGATCACGTCCTGAAGTGTGATGTCATTTGCTGGCACTCTCAGCACTTCTGAGAATATGCTCAACACGCGTCCTGGAACGTATGCATGGACACTCGATTCCTTTTTCAGGTGAAGACCTGACTTAGCTACGGCTGTAAAAGACACCCTTGCGTCACGAAGTTCATATCTGAAAGTTTGAGTGAGGCAAATATCCCCATCCATCTTCGGGCTGGCTTAGTCACCTTCTTGATGATGCAGGAAATGACTAGTGATATTGTAAGTTTACTTATTGATTATTACACTCCGGGTTAAATTCCGAACTTATCGGCATCAATTAATCGTAAGGGAAATGTTGCATTAGAATCATCAGAAGTTTACCTCCAAGGAAATCGTACCTGAAACTATTTTGTGCAAAAATCATCCAATTAATAAAATCTTCTGTCCAAATCTTCTAACCAAATCCATAACACACAAAAAAAAACGCTCAGATTTGTTCTGGAACAATTGACCATCACTCAAACGTACCCAAATTTTTTCAATTTTGCATGTTTTTCCGATATTTTCGACTCTATATTACTGTCTGAAACTCCTCCCATGAGATTTAGAACAGAATTCTTGGTACAAACCTGACATCTAGCACACATTGTCTGCCTCACGAAGTCACTGAGCCAAAGTTCTATCGTCTTAATGATCTCACATTTTCACCCGTCAGGCACAGATTTACTTACAGTATTTATGACTTTAGAAATGATATGTTGCAGACCATGGCACCGCAAGGAATTTCCTGAATTCGTTTACAATGTTCTGAATGCGAGTTAAATACGAACATAACATCGAAACTATTCTTCTTATGAGAATAACAGCAGCAAAAGATCAAACGCAAATGGATCAAACTCCTAATTATTCTTAATGGGCAGGGAACGCAATTCTCCACAACCAACTTTCAAAGAACGAGCCAAGGCAGAAGAGTGACGGATGCGCGCCCAGCTATTACAGTGATGACAACTGCCGTGTTCTTGGTGACGATATCGGAACAAGCGCATCTCGTTTCCGCGCCAGAGTCTGGATGTAACGGGCCTAAATACATAATATAAATAATTCACTTCCGAACTTTGATTTGAAGACGAGAGGTTCTTAGTGCATCTTACGCAGAATATTATGCGACGTTTGGTTACCTTATTAAGTAGTGCACAAAATTCCGTGGAAAAAATAAATTACACGATTATAAATCGCAGTCAGTATTTGTTTAATTAGCTTCCCCACAAAATAAGTTGCGCATAGAAACGGAAAGCTCAGAAGGAAGAAAAGAACAAGAAAAGAAAAAAGCTAAAAGAAACGAAGAGGGTGCGAAAGATGAAGTTAGAATTCGCGATGGCCTACCTATAGCTGAGTTAACCTAACAGTATCCCCCGGGAACGCAAGTCCCCAGAATTATTGTTGATGAGAAGCTGTGCCGAAAACTTACAAAATTGCGTTAATTTTTCGCGGAAATGTCTCCTTGCGATGTTAACAAATGAAGAAAACAATGTGAGCGCATAAAGTTTCTGAAAACTTAATAAAAGAGGCAGCATGCCTCCACGAACTAGGATAAGTTCCCTGAAACATCGCAAGATAACAAGATGAAGAACAAGTCTTGGCTTATCTAACGATAAAACAGAGCCAGTAAATCAGTTTACATGACCAGCTTATAGTAACGAGCAAGTTTACATACTAAAACCAAAAACAAAGTGCGAGGCGTTATAATCAAAGCACAACACCAAAAGTACCCTTCACACTTCGCTAGGCAGGCCCATCATCTTACGCAGAAAACAGGTCTAAAGCAATATATAAAGACGTACCTTTATAAACATCCCAACATTCCCATGGACTGAATTTTCTCAGCTTGTAAAGCACGTCTTAAGGCACAATCTAAGAATTTGTAAATTAGGGTAGATAATAATTTTGTTTAAGCCTTCCTAACCGCAACATAGGTGTCCCAAAGAACGGAAGGTTGAAGGCATCATTTAATGTAAAGATGGAACACGGATTCTATGTACAAGGTACGTAGAAACAAGGTATACAGAAACAATAAGTTGAGAAAGAAGTTCATGAAACGAGATAAAAGTTGAAGAAGAAAGAAGTACGGGCTGAAAAATAGGACAGCAGTGAACCGAAAAAAGATGGTCCGTAATAAAATAAAAAACCTATTCTACTTCAACAAAATGCAGACCTACCTAACCTTTAGCTCGGGCCTCACGTATTCCCCTTGGATCCACTGATTCCCATAGATACAATAGTTGTATCTCCTGAGAAGATATCGATCAGTAAGTACACCAGCCACTAAATATGATGCTACGCAAAACTGAAGCACACCTGCATTTACAAAGTATCATTTTCTTGAATACTTCTTTTCTGCTTGAAACACGAGCAACATTTTACTATTTGAAAAAATAATTTATATTAGAACTCACAAATTCAAGTTTTGAATACACTTGATGCTAACCTCACCTTTTATTTTCTGATTTCGCATTTCCTGTTCACATCATGCAAGACATCCTCATGAATTCCCGATGTCATTTGACGTTCACAAAAAAGGACACGCTATGCTAGAGTTATTTACTAACTTTTGCAAGAGCCACTTCGGTTAAACGAATTGATTGAGAAAGCCGCAGCTACTGCAAGTTAGCGTATATTATATAAATTTTTGTTAATTTTTATTCATTTATATATTTCCCGAAAGCCGTGAATTGAGTCATCGCGAGCCACCAGCGGCTCGCGAGCCGCGTAATGAATGCCACTGGGCTGTGCTACGACTCGAGTCCCGGCATCAAAGTTAGGAAGCATCTTGTGTTAAATGCTGGATAAGATTGCATGTTTATTCTGATGCACTTGAATTCAATTGAGCCCAAGCGGTGAGCAAAGAAACGTTCAGTACTGAATCAAATTGAGTGATACAATGTAAACAATATTGTAGATTTTAGTGTCGGTTGCATGGCAATTTCTCTTGGAAAATAGGTATCAGCGGTGGAGAATGAAAGAAGTGGTTAGGCTACCAATAAAGCATCATCGAGTCGGGAAAAATATACAGGTAGGTTGTCCGGTACGCCAGCCTCATTTACTAGAAAAAGGTAAAAGGTCAAATAACATGTGCATGACCACGTAACTAAACTATCCTACGGACCCCGCAACCAGAATTATACCGATTTCCTCGAGAGGCTACGAAAGCTCTTATGGAGTGTAAATTTCACAGGGCACCCAGAGCACCCAGAACACACTGGGCGCAATCTGCATCCCTCACAATGGAACTCGAGATTTCTACTCAGACACAAAACGAGTCCAACACACAGTGAGGATCGATTATCATTCGGCGCGTTACCGAAGAAAAAGGTTCTAATACAATCAATCTGCCATTAACCCTCTACCGCCTCACGTTCCCCACATGGTACACTCAATAAAACTGCTCGTATATTTTATTTCTCGTCAAGTAGATGCTCTTATGTATTTTTTGAAGTTCACTGCCGAGTTGCAGTTCGTCTCTAATGTGATGTTGGAGACAACCTGATGCTAGAGCCACGTCTAATAACGGTGGTTATAATACCGGCAATATGAGTAGAAAAATTAGGCGGTAGAGGGTTAAGAAAACGAAATTAATAATAAAATAATGTTCAGAACTCCACCCGAACATAAAGAATAAAATAGAGCAAAAGAAAGCAGCGAAAACATTGAAGGCACCGACAACTTCCAGAAAGTTAAAGAATCCTCACACGTGAGGGATGTGAGTCATAACAAGCCCAAATTTTAGTAAGTATAAGCGAGAATATACATTGAAAAACAGCCGCAGTTTCTGCCGCGTCTTTCCCTAATTAGCTCAAGCACAGAGCATCATCTGGCAGAGTTAGTAAACACGTTTGGGTGTGGCGAATATGGGCAGTAAACAACACCTCCAATATGAGGCGTGCTCGGTGCCACATTAGGTGTCGGCCGAGTGGCAGGCTCAGGTGTTACAGAGAAATGCACTCACGGTCTTTCAAAGCCTGGCATATAAACAGGACTATTGTTCACATTACTGAAGCTTGCATCACATAAGGGACTAAAATTGGAAGTCACTATCGTGTTCATGTCACGTGAGATCACAGAGTACATATGTTATGTAAAACTTGGCGAAAAGATGTAACGTTTACAACTTCTATGATTTGCTTTGATAATGTCAAAATAATCTTTATCAATCTTTGAAATTTCTACGGATGCTTTCAGAACGGCATGCCTCACCAATTGCTTACGTGTCAAACCGCCACAGAGCCTCACTACGAAGAGCCAGGGACACTAACAGTGACTGTACGGAACAAATTAATTCTAATTCAAGACGAAGCCTTCAAAATCAATTACACATCGAAGCCGACGTTCCAAACCCTTCAATAAAAGCTTCACGTAGTCAAGACGTCTGCACATAATTAAAACTTAACGCCCACTAGCACTAGGTGTACAATATAGCCATTAAAATACGAATAAACAGTCCTTAAGGAACAGTCGTAATTCGTGAATTAATGAAAGTACCGCATGCGACGTCAAGTAAAACTTCGAACCTTACAACCCTAACCTTGCCTTCATGCACACCAGACCAGACATCTGATAGATTGTAAGTTAGTTTTGGCCTCCCTTACCACAGCAAAGATGTTCAAAGAGAGGAAGGATGGAGGCACCATTTAGTATGGAGTTGAGGGAACACGGAATCTATGCACAAGATGTGTTCCCGCACAGGATCCCGAGCGCATAGAAACAGCAAGTTGAAAAGAAAGGTTAGGAAACAAGATTTAAATTGAAAGTCAGAAGTGCTGAAAAACAGGATTGCAGAGGACCGAAAAAATATGGTCTTGAACAAAACAAAGAACAATTTACTTCAACAAAAAGAATGCCTATATACCCAACTCTCAGCTCGGGGACCATACATCTTTCCCCCATGGCTTTACCCTCACTACACTCAGGCTACTGAAGGAAACACCTCAATGTCTGGTCACGATACAGCTCACGTCACATTAACTCGCAAAAATGACTAAATAAAAAATAATGGAATAAAAACTAGTGTTTTCGACAAATAATTTTAACACCACTCAGGACTGGAACGATCTCAATACCTGGGTTCAGGGCGGGTCAAGAGGAAGTTTTACAATTGGTGCGATAAGGCACTTGAGGACGAGCGTGACATACTAAGTTGTGCGACTCTTTCTTTCGGGAGTAAAGGCAATTGCTTTGAAGCACACAGAACCCAGTAGGGAGCAGGAACACTTTATTTCAATATTATTGAAATTTCAAACGGTCACGCGCAATCATTCTTAGCTAACAGAATACGTAACAACCACCAATTCACTATAAACACGATAAGTCTAATGTATCACGTCTGTTCACTTTCGTTTCCTCAACCACTTGTCGACTCGTGAATTTTATCCCAACATTTATTTGGAAGATAAAACCTGAAAAAAGAGAACTAGAGGAGTCAAGTAACTGCAAGCCTGAGTGCGAGAGCATCAAGTACCCTCGACCAGAGGTCGTTCAACTATAAATTTAAAACGTTAATCAGCCGGCAAGGAACCATACCAAGCAACTGTTCAATCACTTGAAAAACTGGCCGATAGATATGGTGGCAAGGATGATATATTGATAATAGAGGTATTGGGCAATACCGCCAATGCGTGGAAATATGCTTGACAAACAAAGTTGTAAAGGAAATCAGCCAGTTTCCATGCAGCAGTTCCCGTTCAGACCCGTGATATTCCCCTCGTCTTACATACGTAACGCGTCACATAACCCATTATGCCAAGCACGAAGTACACAATTTTTTTACAGAAATGCTATAAAATTGTTTTCAAATTGCTCTCAAATTGATAATTGAAATTTATAATTGAGCGCGCAGTAGTTTGCGCTCAAACCTGTAATAACAGTCTAGTCTGGCATATGTGAAGCCAAGCATAATACTGCATCAAATAAGAAATATGCATTGACTTTTTTTGATGGTGTGATCAAAATGCTCCTAATTCAGTATCAGTAGAAGCCTCCTTAAGAGTAACTCGAGCACACTCAACTTTGGCCTTCACAACAAGGAGATCTTAAGGACATTTTTTTTAAATGCCTGACTGGTGCCTCAGTAAGGGAGGGACAAAATAAACCCGAATAGAAAAAATGGGGATGCCTACGTTGCCTTCACTGGCAGTAGTAAAATTGCACAACTTGCTATTTTGGCAAAAATAATTGAAAGCGCATTTCCAAAGCAATACGCTGCGCTAAGAACCACCTATTTAATCATAGCTCAACAATCGATACCATTTCATTACTTACAACTATGCATCACTATCCCATTCATACTTCTTTGAAGGGCAATAAAAAAACTCAGAATTTTGTCGTCTAAGTTCGCAAAGCGCCCTACCATCGACTGATCTCGTAATTCATGAGCACCTCGCAAATAATCAGACGCCACAATGAGAAATAAAAATCAGAAATTAAGACACTCCTGCAGCGTGTGTTGATATTTTGGACCCTTTTATGACTGAATGCCACTCGTCCATGGGCATCAACCATAAAACAAAGTTATAAAAACGATTAATTTCATCACGTTTATGAGTTTCTTGTTCTTAGTTTGTTATTCACAACCTTTTAACCAACGCAAAACCAACGGACTCTACGCGTGTCAACTCAACACATGATTGTGGCTATTGAAGAACTCTGAGTTCTAACCGAATGATAACAGAGTCAGATGAGAAGAGGGCGCATATTCGATGAACTACAAGCGAAGTTCAATACTAGCGTGAAATGTTCTCGCAGCGTTGTTCATTACCGGTCACACCATATCGCCGAGGAAATAGCATTGTATAAAATGCATTCAGATTTTAGGTTAGACTTTACGTTACCTCAAGCCTTCCTTACCCCTTATGAAGAGGTTCCCAAGAGATTAAGAAGAAAGGTACCATTTAGAATGGAAGGGAACGGGAAAAGAATGCGCAAGGTGCGTTTCAACAGCTAAATTAAAAATGATTATGAAACAAGATAAAAATGAAGAAGAAAATAATAGGTGCGAAAAAAGAACTGTAAAGAATGAAAAACGATGGTCCGTAAAAGAGGCGTGTTACCACAAAACAAAATAAAGCCTCGTCTAACCTTCTCTCTGGGAGCGCTAATTCCCACAAATACATTAGTTGCAGCCCCTGAGGAAATGCCTATCATATTTTAGAAATGAAGACTAGATAAATGGAGTTAGAGCACACAACACTGAGTCAACATTGCCA
Organism: Platorchestia sp. MABIK; assembly: GCA_014220935.1. NCBI lineage: Eukaryota > Metazoa > Arthropoda > Malacostraca > Amphipoda > Talitridae > Platorchestia > Platorchestia sp. MABIK. The sequence continues at coordinate 44,808 of JACJUY010002380.1, read as the reverse complement.
TCATCGCTACGGATCACACAGGGCTAGACCGGCATTACACTACGCAGCGAGACATCAGGCGATTGCTTCAATGAGGGCTCTTATTAATTTCATACTCAACGATTCCATGAAATCAACGATATTAAAGAAACGAGTTTCGCGGAACCTATGCCTGATATGTATAGTAAACATGCATACTGCTCTGTTTTCCGCATCCGCTTACCACCGAGTGTGCCGTAAAAATCGGCTTTCTAATTCTGTGTAAAATAAAAATATTAACCGTTTAATTACTGGAATGCGTATTATAATCAAGGCATTACATCAAACTCCATTCAGAATTATGAAAATCCAGGAAGTATCAATAAAACATATAATGAATGCCTGGCGTCTCCTTAAAATTTGGAAATAAATTTATAAATCATTCTGCGCAATTTCTCTTATTTTTAAAGCAATGGGAATCTCATTGAACACGTCTAATTGGTTGGTCCGTTTGCCCCGCTCCAAAGAATGCCTAATGACCGTATCTGTGATATGAGTTTCACCAGTGCTCAAGTACATGAATATGTTAATCGCGGCTACTATTAGGATGAATATGCTTGTTTATCATCCACATCTGGAAGATTTCTAGAAAAAAATAAAGAATCTCGCCATTTTTGACGGGTCGTATATCAAGTAGAGGATATTCTTAGCAACGCTGAAGGATCAAGAGCTCACCTACCAGAGCAGTGAATGAATGCCGTTAATTAAATACAATAATTTATCTGGTATCCGACCGTCCAGTCCACGAACTTTACATTAGGACCTCACGTGCAGTTATTATCACGGAATACGCTGGAAATACTGGAACGTCATACGGCGTGACGACAGATGCTCTAAGTGAGAAAGAATAACAAAACGCTCGCAGTTTGAATGCTGCATCAAGGACAAAATATTGCTCAGTTGCGGGCGTAATTATTTTAAGAACGTCCATGGCCGTCAGAAGTCGGCCAGACGAGTATAATAACTCCGAGAATTAATTCAAGACCCGACCTCCAAGCGACACGGTCAACGAAATCGGCAAAAATGCGGCTGTTTTAATACTGAAGAGGTTGATTCCAGGATGCCTTAAAAGCAAGCCATTTCAAAGGGAAAAAAAAATTGAATGAGATATTTTGACCTTTCAGCTATTATTAAGATAAATAGTACTTTTAAAGAGCGAAAACCGTTTTCGTTGAATTGAAGCTATGGATACCATCCTGGTCGACCTCAGATTTAACACGTTAACTGCCGCGGGTTAAACTGAAGTTCAATATTCAACTCAAAAAAATTATTTTTTTTATGACTAATTTTGGAAATAACGAAAATTTAACTCGTCGTACCTTCCGAAAACTGTACGCGTCACTGAATGCAAAGAAATAAATGACGCTCGTGCATCAGTGACACGCAGCAAGCGACAGCTTGACGCTCAGGCAGCAACGAAAATGTCAATCCAAGTTGCTTTACGAGAGAGCAAAATTTTACCACCTCGGGACAGCCAAACATGCTAGAAGAACATCTTACTCTCGAAGATGAGAAACAGAAGAGCGAAAAACAAAAACCTATGCAACAAGTGAATTGCATGAAATGCCGGTGTTCCTCTCGAGAAAGACAAAGGAAAAACTCAAAATTAAGGCCTACATAACTGCGAAGCAGCCAGTATTTTCTCCAGTAGCTGGTGTTACCATCCGCATCTAGCGTTACCAGCGAGGAGCGCTAATTCTTCCGGGAAGGAGAAACACAAAGCATGCCTCTTTAATTAACTGATTTTAAAAGAATAATTTATACCATCCGAGACGCACGTCTCCAAGATGCGGTCTTAAACCTGCCTTCATAGAAGAAAAATATCGCCAACATAATCCCCACTTTAATAATTCGTTCAATTTACATACAGTACAAGTATATATCCTGTCTTCAACATCCATTTCATAATAATTGGCTTTATTTATACATGTTTATACTTCCGGTTGCAACATTCCTAATAATTCATTTAAATCTAGTTGAATGGTATCATAGATACCATTCAGATGATATAAAAACCTGACATTCCCTCATTTTTGTTTGCAAGCCGAAAAAACTATTGAAAAGTTAGTTTTAGTCTCCCTTCCCCCAACAAAGATGTTCAAAGAGAGGAAGGATGAACACACCATTTAGTATAGAGTTAAGGAAACGCGGAATCTATGCACAAAGGGTGTTTCCGTGCAGGGTCTCGTGCGTATGACAGTAAGTTAAGAAGGAAGGTCAGGAAAGAAAAGAACAGTTGAAGAAGAAAGACAGAGGTGCTGAAAAACAGGACAGCAGTGAACCGCAAAAATGGTCCTTTACGAAACAAAAAAAAACTTGTTTAAAAAAAGTCCAACCTAACTTTCAGCTCCGGACCAGACATTTTTTTCTAAAGCGAGCCAAAAAATATTGTGGCAATGAAAATCTACTCAGTCGTTCAAGACAATGAAACCTATCGCGGGGAAAACACACAGCATGTTTTTTCAAAAACTCCTCGGCTTATTATCTTACCAAATAATACCCTTGGTGTGTTTGTTTCTTTGCATATTTAGATATTTGTTTGGTGTTCGCTTTGTCCGCTTCTCCGTCATGTCCATAAGGATGGTTAATGAACGTATCTGTGATAAGAGTTTCACCAGTGCACAAGTACAAGAATATTCTAATCGCGGGTACCATTAGGATGGATACATTTGTTTGTCGTCCACTTCTGGAAAATTAATGTATGGAGAATATCGAATTCCGTCATTTTTTACGGGCCGTGTACACTAGTAAAATACTAATTTTCATCGACGTCGTGACCACACGCACACAATGTTTCTATACTAGATTGACGTCAAAACCTACGATTACTTACATTTCGACAAATATCTCCCCTCATGATTCACACGTTAAAATGGTTGGGTTTTCCCAACCATTGGTCGGGAAGCCTACGAGCGTTTACAATTGTTTGCAGATTTGATTTGAAAGAAATAACAGACCAGCAATGTACGATATTTTAAGCCTTTCCAACGTCGAGTGCGAGTCCTTTAGCAGCACACGAGTAAATAAGACAATGTATTGAAGGAAGCACTCACTCGCTGAACGAAACGCCTAGCGTTCATAAGCTACTTACTAATCATTTCCTTAGAAAATAAGAGTTATTTTCAGCAACCAAAAGCGATAATGCGACGAGTGGAGTTCATCATGAGCTTAAATGAAGTAATGAACGTATACACGGATTTTATTCGAGGAACGATTACCAGGATGGTTGTTAATTCATTAGATTACCCGGAGTCAGGCCTGAAAGAACCAAATTGATAAGGAGAAAATAAAACAATGATGCCTCTTTAAAGTAAAACTTTTATTACTGAATCTAACGAGATAAGAGATAAGACTGTCTGGACTAGCATTTCAAGCTTCGAAACAGAGTCTTAAATAGAACGACTGCACCACTGGCCCTAGCGTACTCGTACATGAAAACTGTGTCAAGTGGGAAGAACTAACCCGCTACATGCGAGTGCTTAACAACTGTCAATACGTTCCCCGCATATTGGGCCATATGTGTAACAACGGGTAAATTGCCCATTTACGTACCGATATAAGTGCACGACATTTTACCTGTTTCGCACATTTTTTCAAAAGTAATTGTTTTCATACGAGGTAAAATGTTATCGTGCAATTGTATTTTTCATATTCATTAGGAAGAATGAAAATGTCTTCAAGCTGAAAAATCTTTCCCTATTCTGCTACTTACAAACTTACCAAACCAACCATTAGCAGCCACGGAAACGCGGAGAACGTGTTAACCGTTGTCAGTCCAAAAGGCAAGGGCTCCTCTCTTATGCTTAACAAAGTATCTAGGCCTAATGGAGGCCTTTGTTAACGGCAGGCATGGAGCTGCAGGCGATGTGCCGCCTAGAGCACCGAAGGAATGCGGTGAGGTTGGGGCGGCTATACCGAGCGGCCTGTGAAGGCTCTGGATTTATTTTTTAGTTGTGAGCTTTGGCACAACTCCCGCACGCTCCGCTCAACCCTACATTACTCCTCTTTGTTATGCAAAACCAACTCCAATTGCGAATTTCAGAGTTGTGGCGTTTCAATTACTCGAGATCTTTTATCTTAGTTGATCCAGTACTACTTCACAAGCGAGCTTCGACTTGCTATAAACGCCGTTTTAAAAGTTTAATGGATCGTGGTCTCGAGTAGCAAAAAAGTTATTACCTATGTTTTATGTAACTGAAAACGACTGGTGGCGGTGGTCCGTCTTCAGCACATTGGTCGCGATGTGAGCCGCCTGTACAAGGACGGGACTTTCATAACGCGGCTAACCGACCAGTGGTCACAAACTCAATTTTTATAAATACCCAAAGCTAAACGAGGGCCCCATCCAGTAATTTTTTGCTATTCTCTATATTGCTGGCTACCACTGACTTTAAATTTGAGTTCAATATTGAACTTCAGTTTAACCCATCGCGGCCAACGCTTTTATGAAACTTCGTTCCCAGAAAACAAAGCTGATCCTAACGACAGCTATGAGATCGTCGCTCATCGTTTTAATTTTACGACGGCGTGATGTCGACTGAAGAGAGTAACACTTCACATTTAGTACTGATGAGACGCACAAGATGGCCCTGTTGTCGCACACCGCATTATGATAAACAAACTGAATTGCGACCATGAGAATGTAGAACATGAGGTCTTTCTAAGAAGTTTTACGCTACATCAATTTCTTGTCCCTTATTTACTCACAATTTTCCGCTTTCATCACTTTCACCAGTGTAACCATAAATGATTACTAGTTAATTTTAGCTTCCCTCACCACAACAAAGATGTTAGAGAGAGACGTAGGATGAACGCATCATCAAGTATGGAGTTAGGGAATGTGGAAATCTATACTCAAGGTGAGTACACGAACAAGATCCCTGCGAAAAAAGACACAGTAAAGTGAAAAAGAAAGTTCTGCAACTGAGATAAAAGTTGAAGAAGAAAGAGGTGCAGAAAAACATGACAGCAGTAAACCGAGAAAAAAGTGGTCCTTAGCGAAGGAAAAAATCGATTCTATTCAAACAGAAGAAAAGCCAACTTTAACTTTAGCTCAGGACCTCACATCTTTCCTCCGGGAGCGTTAATTTCAGTAGACGTAAAACGGTTGTATCCGCGAGTATCGCTAACCGAAACCCATTTCACCAATATACGTACAAGAAAACGATTCGCGTCAAAAATATGGATTCAGTCGAGAAAAAACCCAGGCGATATCGCAGCTCCCTATGAAAATTGCAGGATTTTTAAGAGTTCAATGCTTTCAGATTTGACAATCACTCAACGAGTAAGGAAAAAGTTAGAAGTTGGAAAATCTCACGCAAGAGTGCTAGTTTCGTATGGAAGACCGCATAAGATAGCAAGCCAGAAGAATTATTGTAAGTGTTGAGACAGCCACGATTCGAAGGAAACGGGGCAATGAGATGTGCAATCCTTTTGAGCAGAATGCTACCGTTTTAAATGTTTACTTTTGAGTTATACTACACAGTCTTACTCAAATCTCAAGTTGCACAGTTGAAAATTAGTCCCAGAATTTGAATCAAGCATCGCATTAGTTCAACAAGTGGGACTACTTTTTATTCGGATAAGATGAGATTGTCGTGATATGTCCAATGCTAGAATCGACTACACGACCTAACAATTAAATGACCACGTAAAAATGCTTGCCATTCGTTAATTATAACACATCGTTAGAGAAATCACGGGAAGCTTATAAGCGTGAGCGTAAGACTCACGCGAAGGTTAGTTTTAAAATTTGGCCGCAGTTATAATATTCGGCGCACTGTGCGATAGAATAAGTGGCCCGAGAACAGAGCCACAAGCGAGAGAAAACCAGATGGTGCGCCCGATTGGGCTCAGTGGACGCTCTTTAAGCCTATCCACGCACTTCCAACTGATAAACTTCGGTAGCCGCAGAAATCTTCAAAATAAACGAGCCATTTTAAGGAACTTTCCATTACAGTTCACTAAAAAGTTACAGAAGAGCTTCGAGTTATTCAATAATCACACCGAAATTAAGTGTCAAAAGAAAGACAGTTTGCATACAAGAATAAAGATCGAAATAGGGTACACAAGGGAAGCTTTCTTCAAATCACTCGAATATTGCCGAAATCGAAAAATAAATATTACCTGCACTCAACGTCAGACTATACAAATTTTCATACTGATTTCTAATTTTGATTATAGAAAAACAATAGGCAAAGCTACGACCTTCAAATCACAGCAGGAAACAAGACCCAACTCTTTATACTAACGAACAAAACCCGGAACTGAGAATTCAGTGGCTCCTCGAAGCTCAGGCAACAAAAAGGCTCTCAATACATTAATTTCACGCGTAAGACCAAGCAGCCTCGGATTTATGCGATACACAAACTGCAAATGACGATGTCATAACTTTAAAGCGACGGCCTTCGGACTGGGTTGTGACCAGATCGGGTGGCAAGCGAAATGCGTGACTGTGATGCATGAAATTGCTAAGCAACACCACGCGTTCTGGGCAATGAGATACCCTGCCTGCATGACCAATAATGATAAGCCTTAAACCGAACTCAAGATGCGGACATCTCAATGCTCTGCATGAGCACACCGCACGCATTTCTTCCCCAAGGCGTAATAAGCAAGGGCCAGTCGCTGTCTTAAGGCTAATCTCGAGTGCCCACGGGCAGACATAGTCATCACATCTGTAGGATCTCATTTTTCAAAAATAAATGTTAGTTTAAGCTTCCTTAATCACAACTTGTTTGGTGTTCTCAAGAGAGGAATTAGGAAGGTACGGTCTTTAGTGGAATCATGAGAATGGGGAATCTATTGCACAAGGTGTATCCCCACACTCTGGGCATAGAAACTGTATGGTTGGATAATAATTTAGTTTAAGCATCACTTACCTGAACAAAAGTGTTCCAAATAGCAAAAGGATGACGGCACAATTTAGTAGGCAGCTTTAAGAACGAGGAATCTACACACTAGGTGTGTTCTCACATTAGATCTTCTACGCATTGGAACAGTAAGTTAGAAAGGGAGTTTATGAAACAAAATAAAAATTTAAGAAGAAAGTAATAGACACTGAAAAATAGTACGACAGTGAACCGAGAAAAGATGGTTTTTCACGAAACAATAAACCTATTCTATTTCGAAAAAAGAAGGCCCGTCTAATGTTTAGCTCGGAACCACACATTTTCCCCTTGGAGTCACTAATTTCAACAGATAGAATAGTTGTATCCCCGTGAGAGGTAGAAGAAATCAAACATGATAACAATGCTGCGGGCGCGTACACAAAAGCATGGATCCTTCATATTTTGCTTTTAAGCAACTCTCATCAGTTTTGATTCCTTACTACAAACAAAAACGCTGTTATTTCTGCTCTGAAACTACCCACTGTGCACGGACGACATCGATGCAGCTTAGATTTTGCGGTCCGTTTTATAAATCGCATTTGCTATTCAGATTTTGTAAGACGACGCCAATTGAAATAAAATAGCCTCCAAAAACGTACGAAATTATAATAAGTTAGAAACTGAATATTAGAGCGATGAGTTGATCTTAATTGTCCAAGTTGTGATAAAAAAAAGCAAAATGACGAGTTGGAGCTTTTTTGCATTTAGTCTCATTTACGCTATGTAAATAAAAGCGACGAACGTGAAAATTTCAAAAATGAAACAATTTTGACAAGCTAAGAAACAAAAGCAACAACAACTCCAGGCCTTCACAAAGATGACGGAGTTCCTAATTGAGAAACACAGAAAGAAATACGAAGCCAAAATTCACTTATTACGCCGGAAACTGATCGTTTTTAAGACATTCCTTGCTAAAAAAACAATACAAAAAACCTTCAAATTGCGTCAAAGTAATCACATGCTAAACCATGTTATAAAACGGAACACCCACAAAGCTCCAACACAGACATTTCATGTCAAGTAACGCAAATGCGGCTGGACAAAGAAAAACAGAATCGAAATATGTTGCGTTTGACAAAGAAGGAGCTATGTCATTACAGACCCCAAGGGACGCCTTGCAAGTTGGAGTTGCATGAAAGAAAAATCCTGACCAGGCAGTGAGCAGCACAGGTACGGTCGTGACTGGACGTCCACACGACCATCCTCAGCAGTAACGAGGTAAATTCAATGTTACTGTCCATTTCTAGCGATAATTTTCAGGTGCAACAATTATTCCAAGTATGGCGCTACGGCAAGGAAACGCAGAAGGCGTTAAAATTCGATCTTGACTTAAGGAAGTTAAAAAATTATTCAAGATTCAGTTAGTACAAGGCAGTTTAAATGCAGGTTTTATTGAACGAGGTCAAATGTGATCATGAACTTCTCGCTAATAATTTACGATTGAGATGAACGCAATTCACGATACAGTCAAAACAAACAAAATGTCCCCGAGTAATGGCTCGCATTAATATCTGTGATATGAAAACGTGCGTTATTATCAAAAGAAACAAACTCGACCTGAACCCTCGAGAGCACACACACGTACACAAAGTTGTCGGGACAGAATGAAATTTGAGGATCTCAGTGTCAAGAACACGCACTGAACCGAAATAGCAGGGCGTGTTATAATTTGACACTTGCTAGTCCGTCTCGTGGGTCAAGGAGAGGAAATTACGAGCGTTGCAAGGCCCATGAAGCCAAGATATCCGGGATGCAAATGGTCTCGAGGTGAAGTGATAAAATACGCTCTGATTTAAGCGCTGGAATTGAATTGAAATGAAATGAGGAGAGGTGCGCAGCAGCGCTGGCGTGACCACAAGCGTGGAGCAGCTCGTACAAAATCTTTTGAAATGGCCAATGCACGAAGCAGACTAGGAGCTTCCTAAAATGAAAGTGGGAAATAATGTTAGCTTCAATTAGGAGGTAATTTAACCGCCCTAACGACGACAACAACAACAACAAAAGTGCTCCGAAGAAGGAAACGATGTAAGCATAATTTGTTATAAATTTAGGGAACGGGGAACCTATGCACAAAGCCAATCCCCGCAACCTGCTAATAGCAGATTAGATGTTCGTTTAAGCTTTCCTAACTGCGTCCCAAAGAAAGGAAGGAGGAAGGCACCATTAGGGTGAACGTAAAAAAAAACGCCGAATCTATGCACACGGTGCAGAGAAGAAGTAAGTTGATAAAGAAGTCCATGAAACGAAAAAAAAGTCAAGAAAGTAGTAGGTACTGAAAAACAGGACAGTAGTGAACCGAAAACAGGACAGCAGGGAACCGATAAAAGATGGACCATTACAAAAAATACCTACTTTCTTTCAACATAAGGAATACCTACCTAACCTTTTAGCTCGGAACCGCACATATTCTCTCTAGGATTGAAGTACGTTGTTGAGAGACACAGTGCTTCCACTAACGAGGGCGGTGCGCAGATGGCGTCCGAAACTACACTCGTCAGCGAAAGCACGGTTTCTTGACACCGTACCTGCCAAGAGAGGCGCCCAGGTATTCTACCGTCTCTAGAGACAAAAAATAGCTATCCGTTTCCGTTTTGCTTACGCTTCCTTCAACGCACGATGCCATTACCGAAGAGTACTCCCAGCGAGTAGAGGTTTTTCGTCCTTGAGATTTTTTTGTCAATACCGTTGCGGTCTGTCACGAGTAAATACGGCCGAAATATCGAAACTTAGCTTGAATGTGCTCGACAACTACCTGTTCGAAATGAATTTTTGAGGGGCTCAGTGTATGTTGCAATATTTAAATAACCTTCAAATAAATCAAATGTCTTCAAAATAAGCCACCACCAAAATTCAACTAACGTACCACGTGTTTTAATTCAGCGATACGGAAACGGGACGTACCATAACGTTGCATTCATTACTAATTACATTGCATAAAAATATCTTTCTTGCCGACAAGTAACTGTGCAAAATATGTGTTACTAAAACAAAAATTATTCAGGAAGATTCAAACATTCAGATGGACGTTGAGTTATTACTGTATTCAATAATTCTAAGTTAAGGAACTTTCTCCGCATTCGTGGTCTCATGTTATCTCTCAATGTCAATACTGATATTGTATTTCATGAGGTTGAAAAGTTAGTTTCAGCCTCTCTTGTCACAACAAAGATGTTCGAAGAGAGGAAGGATGGTGAAAGCATCATTCAGTAAGGAATGAAGAGAACGCGGAATCTACGCAGAAGGTGTGTTCTCGTACAGGATCCTCAGTGCATGGAAACAGTAAGTTGAAAAGGAAGGTTAGGGAGGAAGATAAAAGTTGAAGAAAATCAGAGGTGCTGAAAACAAGACAGCAGCGAATCGAAAAAATATGGTCCTTGACAAAACAAAAACATTTAAAAATAATAAAAAAAAGGCCCACTAAACTCTTTACTCGGAACCTCACATTTTACCCTTGGGAGTGCTAATTCTTATACAATAATTCTATCCCCCTGAAAATGTTTCAAGAGGTTTGAACATTGTTGGCACAATTTGGTGCGTATCATGATTTATTGTAGTAACTATTTTTAGCGTGGGATAGAATAACTACTCCAACCAGTATTTATTTTACCACTCTACTATGAACAAACCTCTTCAACCAACCAGTATCACTCTACTATGCATAATTCGCTCAACACTCTCAGCGTAAAACTGATGAGCAACATAAAAAGGTAAAACTGAACAACCACTGCCCAGTACTGCGACGAGCATCAACTTTTTACGCATATCATTAAACCCGTAAAATTGAATTGAGATCGACTCCGACGACTGTCAATCTCCTGAAGCACCCTCGCCGCACCTCATTGCACGAACATGCATCACAAAATCCATCAGATCTCCACAAGGCAACAACAGAGCAAAACAGTCATAAAACACTTCGCCGAAATCGCTCAAAAACGCTCGCAAGGCACCGCATTTCTGCAAGGTCGCCGCAAAAGCGGCAGTTGAGAATGCTCACATGCACGCTATATCTAACACCGTAAATTTGAACAAAGCTCTCATCTTCCACCATCTCAGGCTCCATGTGTGTACGGGGTGCCGTAAACACCACCGCGAGATGCACGCCGCGGACGTTTAAGAATGCCTTACTCTGGCACTGGCAACACACAGCCATTCCCTCCCTCTGCAAACGAACGCAGCAAACGAGGAGGCGAGATTTTGGTTCTTTGTTTCCTAAGCCTACATTGAACTCATGAAAACACTTATTTTGGGAAAAAGGTGGTACGTCTTCCCATGCAGGGTGCCACGATAGGTATCGATGTTCTGGAGAGACAATGTGAACTTGTACAATTCACGCCCCAAAATTAACGTATTTGAATGAAAGAACACTGACGAAGGTAAATTTTCCCCCTCCAACGCGCAGTACAGGTACGATCGCGAAGTTTACGACAAACTAGAAGATAACTCAGAAAGATGACTAGTATAATTAGCATGAAAGATACACCGAAAGGTAAAGAACAATCATGTTCATTAACACTTTTGACTTCGACGTGAGCCACCGGTGGTACACGGAGGAGATTTTCATAATGCTGCTAACCGACCAGTAGTCACAAACTCAATTTTCATAAATACCTAATAAAAACTAAATGAAGGCACGATCCAGTTAATGTTTGGCATTTTCAACATTGCTTTCTGCAATTGACTTTAAATTCGAGTTTAATATTGAACTTCAGTTTTACCTGCCACAATTAAAGTGATAAATGAACACAGGACACCATTGGAGAACCACCTCAACGAACACTTGGTACGTCCGCTTGTCAGGACGCATCAATATTATTTATAGTTGCTGTCAGACTTGACACCAGAGGAGCTCTTTAATCGTCCTCAAACAAATAAAACTAAATTTGATCCACGCGCGAGCACCAAAATAAACTGTAAAATAGGAGGACCATCGCACCCACCTCAGGGTCCAGTAGATGTCGAAGCACATGACGTTCAGCCAGAAGAATGAAGCAAGGAAGCTGATGTGGATGACGGACGCTGTAATGCAAGAACAATCCAAGTAAGACTAAGATATATAAATCGAACGAGTGAAATTCATCATATGAACTGATCACGTTCATCGCGTTTCCGCGGTTGTAAAAAGTTGATTTTGTTAGGTTGAAAGTAGCAGATGAGAGAAATCTGCTTTAATGCTCGAATACATTGTTATTCCTAAGAAATATTGAAAATACAATTGTTCGATACATTTCACCTCGTGTGAGAACAGTTTTTTTGAAAGAGGTCGCAAAACAAAGTGTCTTTCATTTATCCCGGTACGTGAAGGAACAATTTACCGAGCAATAAACGGGGTAAACGTATGGAAACAATTTGTTTACCTTCTTTTTTTACCTTCCATTTGGCGACAAGGGTTGGCAAACTCGAAATGCGTTGAAAAAGTATACAAAGCTCATAATATTTTAGTGCAATTACCACAAATAAGTAAAACCAGCTTACTGCAAAATGAGCATGAATTTCCGTCAAGTACTATCAAAACATTGTAATATGAGTTTTACTATATACAAGTGGCAATATGCATCAAATAATCAGGACTGATTTTTGTGAAGTACGTTTCACACTGGCGAGGTTAGAAATTACCAAAATACATATTTTATCATGTTATTTACCATCAAAAATGGTTTTCTTCACTAGGTCATTAATTTTTGGTCAATCTCAGTTGTGTTTCACCTAAAAATGCAGGCACTCTTTTCAACCAATGGCTCAAAAGTGAGTAATCGGAAGAACTTGAATGAGACGATTACTTAGATTTGCACCTACGTACATGAATGTGCAGGAAGTCAAAGTACTGAGACTCCTTGTCAAATTCTACAACAATGCTTTCTCATCATTCGAAATGGCTACTACAGTGGGCTATATTCGACCGTGGTTCCAACCAGCACAACACGCTTTGATCTTTACTATTTACCCAGCCTATTTCGAAAACCAATTCCCTTAAACGATCAAAAACGATCCCAATGGCTGTCTCAAAATCACATCAGTACCTCTTCTCCGGAACTCATTAAAAGATCAGATATTAATTTGAGCCTATCTATTCGCAACGAAGGCGGTCCAAAGAGAGGAAGGAGGAAGGCACCATTTAGTTTAGAGATCAGGGAACGCGGAATATATCCACAAGGTGCATAGAAACGGAAAGTTGAAAAAGAAGTTCATGAAACAAGATAAAAGTTGAAAAAGAAAGGTGCTAAAAACAGGACAACATTGAACCAAAAAAAAAAGATGGTCCTTAACCCCCTTCCCCGGCAGAAACGTGTATACACGTCTTCACAAAATGTTCTTTTTTCAGTCGTCGACGAGTATACTCGTCTAAAACTTTACCTTCAAAAACCAGCTACATACATATATACTCGTCGATTTTAAGCCTTTGTAAGCCATTCTACGCGTGAAACGAGTATTCTCGTTAAATCGTAGGCCTGGCAGAAGCGATAGGGTAGAGCTGTGAGATTTCAAGGACATAGTTACTGGATTTGCTCCGACGGCCATTGTCGTCGGATGGGTGTTGTTTGCATCCCTATTTGCATTCATTTTTTGTAGCACTTTCAAGTGTTACACCCCAAATGTCTAGTTCAGCGGAAGATAGTGAATATGAACCTTCCCTCAGAAGCTTGAATACTTCTGACAACTCTGACAGTTCATCAGACAAACACTATTTCTCGACAAGTGAGATTCTATGTAAAACCAAAATAAAAAAATTAGTCTGAAAAAGAAACGTTTTTAACAAAAACATTGTTGGGGGAGGGGTTAATATAATAAAAAAACATCTTATTCAACAAAAACAAGGCCTTGTTTCTTATTCAACAAGAGAAGGCCTGCCTAACTCTCAGCTCGGAACCTCACATGTTCCCCCTGGGAGTAAAATTGGACTCATTAGAAATCACCAAGCATTCGATGAGTTGAGGTTTTAGCGCGCTATGAACAGTGAGACCTACAGCGACCAGAGTGCCAATGTACTCACCCATGGTGATGCACCAGGGCATGGGCAGTTGGCTGGACCCCCACTGGACGATGACAAGGCTGCTGTAGGCCACCAGGAGGGACGACACATGCGACAAGAGACTTTTGCCGTGCACTTTAGCGTGCAACTCAGGCACGATGGCGTACACAGCCAAAGTGATCGCTAGAAACACACATGATATGAGCAAAAGTGAAGGTTGCAGCACTTTGGAAACTTTCTCACAGCTGGTCTGTTCTTGGGCAGTTTCAGGGAAGCAGACCATGGCTCTCTCGGCGTAATCTTCAGCATCCAACATGAAATTGTCGACACAATATGAAGTAGGCGGAACGGGCTCCTTCCAAACGGGAACATGAAGAGATCCATTTGATAGAAGGAAAAATTCGTCATGAGACTGAGTTCCAGGTTCTAAAATGAAGAATTGGCAGTTCAAGGGAAACCCATATACTGGAACATAATCCACTGGTCTGTCTTCTTGTATCTGCAACCCATCAGAGCTTAGATGATGGAAAGTTGGCTCCCAAAGCAAAAATTCTTCGTCAGGGCTGATACAATTTAGACTGGCGAAATCATAAAGCAAACCTTTATTACAACACTTTCTCACACAAGTTGCATTTGAGCACTTTTGCATGTGGTCTTTCTGAGCATCTTTGTAACAAAATGAAGCCCAAAACTCTCGGCTGCCTTGCTCGGCAGCGACGCAGTAATCATAATCTATCAGAACCACTGGGCGTCCTGTGCTGTCGACCCAGGAAAACGACACTCCACTCACTGAGTAAACCAATCTTCCATCGTTCCCTAGTTTCATCCAACGTTTTTCCTCATCTTCAGGGCAGGTAATGTTATTAAACGTGGTATCAATAACCGAAAAAGTCGTGTTCTCCTTATAAATAGGAGGGGAAAACTTGGTTTTTTGAGTTTTTACACACGTTTTCGTTTCTGCCCACAATTTCTGGCCTTCTGGACAACACAGTGGCACGTTTGGCGGAGGAACGCACGCTTCTGCACGCCAAGATAGCTTACCGTCCTCGTCTAAAATATGTTCGATGCAAAATGAGCCTTCTGGAAAAGAGACTCTCGTCCAAGAGTGAAGCAACTCCGTACCCATCAGCAGGTTGAAGTCACCTCCGCGAAACACGTCCTTGATATACCCATCGGAGCAATTAACAGGAGCAACTACCACATTTCCATACCATAACGGTTTGGAGACAACTGGACCAGAGAAGTCCTCATCCAGAACGGCAACAATTGTATCATCGTCATGTTCAACACACGCGCTTCCCGTCCATAACTGACGACGTCCTGCGCAGTGACACTTGCTCAGAGTTAGCAAAGAATAATATTCGGGATGAGACACTCCGTAATTTTCAATTTCACTAATAACGTCTGCAGAAACTTGGGGATCCTCAGCTCTCTGGCCGGCTCCACTGAAATCTTCGAAGTTTCGAACGCCATCATAGTCGACTACCGGACCGACGTTGGCAGGAGTTGTGAACTTTTCGTCATGTGCTTCTACTAAAGCTGCTCGCCTAACTTCTTCGTTTAATTGATATTCAGTTAAATTTTGAGCAAAAGTTTGCGCATCGTCCACATTCAAAGGTAAAAACTCGTAGAGTGTTTGATTGTCGAAGGAATCGCTCAAGGAAATGTTACTTGCGGCATCGTTTTGCGCACCGTCAGCACAAACGCACACTGCTGTCAGATACAGAGCAATAAGTACCCTCATAATTAATTTTTTACACATTTTCTTGCCGTTATTCTCAGGACGATCTACCAGAACTGTTGTTATACCTGCACCCTCACTTCAAGCGCCACTCATAATGTCAGCGACATCTGGCAACGAAAAAATTTGAGATTACACACGATAAAATATTATTCGTATAACACTGCGTAGAACACAAACACGCCGACACGTGGAAAAATAAAATTTATAAAAATGCTAGGTATTCGTACTTTCCACCAATTACTGAAAGGCATCATCCAAGAAAATACTTCCTTCTACTGAAATTTAAGTAGTCTTCTTAGTAATGCGGTAGTGTACTTTCGATCACAAAGCTAAATTGTTGACTGCATAAATGTGCGAGCTTTACACGCACCTCACAACCACGGGATATAAGAAGTTTACTTTATCGCAGCTTAACATATTCGAAGTCCCTACAAAAGGTCTCCTCGCTGTCAGGCTCGGCCACTAAACCAGAGTGAAAAAGAATCTACAAAATACAAGAAGTATGAATCCTTGAAACATCTGGAATGTTTCAACTCGTGAAAAAATTATACCTATTATTCGCAAAAGCGTAACACATAACAAATCTCGATTTACCAGTCAATTACATAACGACTTTCTATTTTTCGTTCAGAAAATACGATCTGGATAAAATTGCGGAATGTTGAACCGCGCAGCAGTGCAACTGCCATAGAGCTACAAGTACATTTTTTTACGAACGACTTGAGCGTAGAAGCTATCTGGCTTTTATCCCTACACATTTTGAACAACTCACGCAATCATCTTAAGAAGCGTGTCAACAATGGTAGATGGAGGCCATCTCGAAGGCACTAAAATTTCAAGATAAAGTAGGACACCACGCAGTCTACCTCAACTAGCTTCTGAAACGCAAGCCGATCTCTTTCACGGAAATGAATACAAATTTAGAATAACTACGAAACTGAATCCACAACGCTCTGACAAGAATAATATCGGACTCTGTTTCAGAAAGTATTACCTTCGAGGAAAAGTGAGCGCTTATCAAACTCGCGTATCCCTTTTTCTAACAAGAAACTCAAAATTCCTCCCTAAGGCCAGGAAACAGAGTCCGAAGCCCGCTGACTCACCCCAATAAAAAGTGGTGTAGAGTGACTAGACAATTCTTAATGGGACGGCAAAAGAACACCACAAAATATCTACAAAACCATAAAAATGTGACGCGTAATGCGTTCTTCATATCCTTAGAGCCGTCCTCAACAAAAAATTACCCCGTTTAGACAGCAGTCCTGAGGGTACCCGACATTCTTGGGCGGCTCGCACGCGCTCAACCAGAATAAAGCGCCCAGGAGCCAGAAAACTTATCTAAAAAATCAACCGTTCCAAAACGTTCCAGCGAGAGAAGAGAGCTAACAAGGAACGTTCAATTCAAATCAAGTTGGGTGCTACTATAGCGTGAGGTCTACCGCCAAATATCGCCCATCCAGGTGCAGTTTGAGATGTACAAATGGAGGGTTTATCGCTAAATTGAATGTATGGAAATGAGTAATATCCGTTAGTAACGTAACCTCACGCTATAGTACTAGCTAGAGGTAGATCTCATGCCACAGTGTGGTAGACCTCACGCTATGGCAGCCTCAAGTTGATACACTTCATGTCACATGACGGTTTATCAAATGCCTTGTAGTTGTCGCGAGGACGCTACGACGGGCGAGCTAGCTCGTTCGAGCCAGAACCCATTTCATACGCTTTGGTAACTAGGGAATTATTGTTTTCCTTTCCCATCAGGAAGAGACTCAGGTTTGTATAGCAGAGCCTGGAACCCTGTCAGCTCACACAAAAGGTGAATGCTCTCAGCCACCTATGCTCTCAGGTGGTCACAAGCGAAATAACCTAGGCGTACAAATCGTACAGCGCTGTGCAATTATTAGAATAATGTAGACTAGCAGGACCCGTGGAAATTCCACGGACAATCCCACAATTAAGCTAGGTGGACCCCGTCACCATTGGCTTACCAGTTCCAACCTAACCTATCCAAACAGTTCCTGATAATGTCAAACGTAAAAAAACTGAACCCACGATAAAAATCCAACATCAACTAACCTATCTTGACCTATCCTAACCTAACATATCTTACCCTAACTTAAACCAATGTCATCATTCAGCTAGGTGGACCCGTGAAAAAATTCGGTGAACATTCAACATTACCTTACCAATTCAAACATGACATATTCTAACCTAACCTACTCTTATCTAACATATTCCAACCAATCTTACCCAAACCTATAGTAACCAAACCGATCCTGATAATGTCAAACAAAAAAAAAACGTGGACCCGTGAAAAAATTCTATCAACATTACTGAACTTGTGCTAACCTAACCTATCATAACCTAACCAAACCGATCCTGATAATATGTCAAACACAAAAAACGTGGACCCGTGAAAAAATTCCGTCAACATTATCTAACAAATGCTACCTAAACCTATCCAAACCGAACATATCCTAAAATACATATCCCGATAATACGTCAAACATAAAAAACCGTGTTCCGTGAAAAAATTCAGTCAAAATTACCTAACCTATCCTAACCTAACATTTCTCTAACCTATCCTAACCTGACATCTTAAACCCATCCTAACCTAACATATCTTTCACCTATGGTAACTATCCCAACCTAACCTATCCTATCCTGACCTAACCTATCCTAACCTAACTTAACTTAACTTAACCTATCCTATCCCTACCTATCCTAACCCTACCTATCCTAACCCTACCTATCCTAACCCTACCTATCCTAACTCAACTTAACCCATGGTGGGCCCTTGAAAAAACCTAGGTGGACGGGTGAAAAAATTCGGGAAATATTACCCAAGAGATTCTATCATAACATATTCTAACCTAACTCATGCTAACCTAACGTATACCAGCCTATCCTATCCATTCTGCTTGTTTCCTTATTCCTTATATATAGTATCTTCTTCTTCGTAGACACGATACCGCGAGTCACGGCGCCTTCATAGTAATGAGCAGAAACCTGTATGGATTACACAGTTTCAATAATTAGCTCACTTCCAATCATATAAAGTTAAAGTATGAAGGAAATGTATTATATTGGCATTCTTTGATCCGGAACGATTCCTGAAATAATTATTGTAATTTAAAATCAAATTTGTATGCAATTCAAGGCTTAAAATAAATGAAAGAAAAATAAAAAAATGATTGAAAAATTAGGAAATGAGGAAGAAAAGTAAAAAAATAAAAAATGAATAAATAGAAAAAAATTGAAATAAATCTTAAATGTAAAAAATTAAACATTAAAAATAAGTGAGAATATAAATAAATAAAAGGTCAATATTGAATTTAAGCCTTTCACGGAAATTAAAAATTCGATTCCGAAGAATCACTGAAAGAACACATTTAAAAACGTTTTACATGAATGACATTCTGCTCGCTGATGCGTTATTTTTGAGATATAACAATAATTACGTTCAGATAGAAATAACATTATTAGGTCGGTTGCTTAGTCGCCGCATTGTTGGGTGACGCCCACTTTTCTGGCGGGACACGCCCACTTCTTGGCGGGAAACTAACAGCGTCGGTTTGGGCAAGTTAAGGTAAGCTATTTTAGGTTTAATTGTTATTTTAGGTTAGTTTATTTAACTAACCTACCATAACCTACCCTAACCTCACCCATCGTTACGTTAATACCGTATTACAGCATATTTACGTGTCCGTTCCTTCACTTTTATTTACGACGTTCTTATAACTTCAAAGGTGAATAACTCAAAAATGACGCATCAGCGAGCAGAATGTCATTCGTGTTAAGCGTTTTTAAGTGTGTTCCTTTAGTGATTCTTTGGAACGGAATTTTTAATTTCCGTGAAAGGCCTAAATTCAATATTGACCAAATAAAATAAAAAATTCGAAAAAAATCAGTAAAAGTATAAAATAAACTATCTGTGAATAATTTAAAAATAATAAATAAATAAATAATTGAATAGAAAACTTGGTAAAAAAATTAAAATAAAACAAATAATAAATAAAAAAATGAAATGTAAACATATAAAAAATGAAAAAAAATAACATAAATGAAGAAATGAATGAAAGTTGAAACAAAATGAAAAAATGGAAAAAATTGAAAAAATGAAAGTGTATAAAAGAAAAAACAAAAAATGAACAAATTGAAAAAATGAAAAAAAAATTAAATTGAAAAAATAAAACTACAAAAGAGTAACATTGAAAAAAATTACCATATAAATAAAATTAACAAATTTAATAAAATTTCGAATTACAAAAATTAACGGATATAAAAATAACGAATTAAAGAAAAATTAACAAATTATAAAAAATTACGAATTAAATAAATTGACAACTTACCTAACCCAACCTAATCTAACCTACTTATCCTATCCAGCCTATTGGATGTAGAGCGTTACCCACGTACTTAGTTTTAAGCGTATTAATATATAAATGAAACGTCAAAAATGACGGAATTCTATATTTTTTTTCAGACAAATTTTGCAGATGTGGATGACAAATAAATTTATCCATTTTAATAGCACCCGCGACTAAATTTTCTTGTGCTCGTGTACAGGTGAAACTCTTATCACAGAAACGGTCATTAAGCATCCCTAAAAGTGTGACAGAGAGACGGACCAACCAATTTAGACGGACCAATCGATGAGATTCCCACTGGGCTTTTCTGGAGTTTAACTCCCCCTCGTATCATTTTTTCAATTATAGTACAATTTTAATGAAACCAGCACAGTATATGTAAAATTGAATTTGGAACACATTTTATTATTTATTATTCTGATTTTATTTTGCAGAAAAAAAAACATGTTCGTTAGTACATTAGAAGATTTTGAGCATTTATTGAATTGTGGAGCATCGCTATTAGCGTATTTGCAGTAATACAATTGATTCTCACTAATGTGAATTGTGTAAAATGTGGCTCCCCCATTTAATCTAGTGCTTCGGCTTTAAAATTTAGGTGTCCCAAATATTTTCTTAGACGGAAGTGTAATACTTTCGTTTCCGCAAGGAGGAAGAACCTAGCTTATTGCGAGGGGAGCCATCTTGCTATCACACAAATTTTGAAACTTATTTATTTTTTTTGTGCTTGGAACTTCCTATGCTCGATAAGTCGTTTATCGACTGTCTTGGTTAGGTTGTGTTGGCTTAGTTTTTTCAAATTTGGTCCGATTCATATGAAACTCGCACACTTTAAGTAAATTTAAATTTAAAACACATTTCATTCTTGGTATTTTTCAAGTTTTCCTGACATTTTTCGAAAAAAATCGTAAGGTGGTTAAACTCCAGAAATCCCTCCCACTGTAATTTCAGAAATTACGCACAAAAAATTCCTAAATTTATTTACTTATATATTTACGGAGACACCTGGCGTTCAATTATATAGTATTGGTGATAAACACAATTAGACAACGATAGGAAAACCCTCAACCTTCACAGCGCAAGCATCGTGCTCCAAATCATAACGTGGGTACTTGTCTTAAATATTAGCACCTATGAACAAGTTCACAGAGATGGATTAAAGTTCAATATTCAACTCAAATTTATAGTCGATTGTTGTGAGCAATTTTGAAAATAGCAAACATAAACTGAATTATGCTTTCATTTGGCTTTGATTAAATTTTAATGAACATTGAGTTTGTGACTACAGGTTGACAAGCAGCATTATGAAAATTACCTCGGTGACCACCGGCGGCTCACATCGCGTCAAATGTATTGAGAAACATTTCCTCCTTTGGCACTGACGTCCTAAGCAATTTATTTGAACTTGGATTCTACTAATCTTCAACACGTAATCCTGACTTCCCGCATGGCAATACCTTACTGACACACAAGCGATCATCACATTAATTGGTGAGCACGATTAAAAAAAAACGAGTAAAATTATAATTGTGCAGGAATGTTAAGAGTTATAAAAATAGAACAGATTTAGTCAGGCTTATCTCAACATGAAGCGCAATACTTCATTATGATTCTGCATTACAGACTCAAGCGCGCACCTCAAAAATTAATTTTATCCATCAAGTTAATATCGTTTCCAATTGCGCAAGATCATATTAAGATAAATAACAGCACAGAAGAATTGAATAGCAATATATGCGGGGACCAATCATGAACGGGCCAGTAACGAGCAACTTATAATAATTGCACATTCTTATACCAAGACTCAAATCTTGTCGATGAAATAGCAGCTGCTCTACGGCTGTACGGTCACAATATCTTGAATGGAGTCCTAAATCCCGAAACGTTTGCAAATAAAATGTTCATTTACAAGCGGGATCCTCATTGCATCACGGCGAGTTTTTGTTTTTTAGATCGACCAATTAGCAACAGATCTCTGCAGAACCCAAATATTGAATAAATAAAAGGGTTTATTGTGACGTCTTCAAGATTAAAACCCTCATCTACCATCAGGGAATAACTTATGCCAGCTTTACAATGGCCGGACCAAAATTTTGAATGACGTTTTAGTGCGCATACATTTTTTTATTTTGAACTAAATTGGAATCACTTCAATGAACGAGTGCCAAATTTCAAGACCTATCAATTTTGGTCCACTCACCCTAAAATCCCATCCAACATTCCTCTTCCAGAAGCGATAACGTAAGTAACCGCATCAGAGGCTCGGCAGTCGCAATTTACGAACCAATGCTCGTATAGGGTAATATTACAATACTAGTGCATACAGTAGGTCAAAACTGGCGGGATTCGAAATTTCCCTCAAATAAATCCTCCAGATGTGGACGACAAACAAACATGTCCATCCAAGAGAACCTGCGATTTAAATATCCTTGTACTTATGCACTGGTAAAACCAGTATCAGAGATACGGTCATTAAGCATCCACATGAGCAAGCCAGAGACAGACCAAGCAACAACTATTTATATTCAGTGGATGGAAAATGCGCTCTTCATTAATTTTTTTTTAACAACTATTCAAGAAGGTTGTACTACAATCAAATAAGAAGGTTGAACTACGATCAAACAAGAAGGCTGTACTTACAATCAAATAAGAATGTTGTGAACAAAGAATGTTGTGAACAGTCACATCGGATAACAAAGTCGGCTGGTAAATTTAAAAAAAACAAGCCCAGCATTTCCCTGTTCAAGCAGAAATATTGGAAGATCGAAGTTTTGAAGCATCATTGACAACCAGCATTATTCTTCAATACAATAGCACGAGAATGTGTCGAAACTACATCAAGATAGTTGTAAACTACACACGTATAGCCGTCGTCAAATAGGACTAACTGCAAGCTAGTTATGACTTCAAGTTTACCAAACTCTTCTGAAACTACCACGAATCACTTGGACAGCATCAACCCAAATGAGTCATTCTAAAGAATCACATGGAAGAGAGGTGGTTGTTAGGCCTCGGTAATCACTTCATTCACGTTTAAAGTTCATAGTAAGAAAATTTAAGCAGCACAGACTTTACACTTTGAAACTATTTCAATCCTTTGCTTTACCCAAAAATTATTTAATTTAATCAAACTGTTCTGATTTTAACAAGTGATATACAAAATTTGAGGACGTGACAGGAGACTGCGGCAGGAGCAATACCACGCACACACACCCTCGAACGAGTCTAATCGACAACTGAGAGCTCATTTGAGATGAGGAGCCGCTGGAGTCAACCACTCAACTTCGAACTCGGAGGCAGGGCCACATTTGGATCAAAATTTTTACCCTGGCGCTTTATTTACAGTATGTGCTACAAACTACTCGCTACATTTATCATAGGGCTTAATTTTTGAAAGAATAAATTTTACTTCCTTCACATACGCCAATATGCGTCACATGGTAATTGAAAATGTAATAAAACAATGTCAGAAGAAGTTAAATTAATGCGTATTTA